>PVLA01011870.1:0-49118 GCA_004027455.1 Hydrochoerus hydrochaeris | reverse complement strand
TCCTTGGGGCCTACAGTTGCTGGGGCCTTTTTGGGGGTGGGAGCAGTCTCAGATAGAGGAAAGGGAACTCTTTTGGGGGAGGTAGATGTCTTAGCTGGGGCAGTGGGGGGTCCTTTGAGGGATGAGGTTGCAGGGGCCTTTTTGTGGGAGGAAGGAGTCTTGGCTGGGATAGTGGGAGTCCCCTTGAAAGACTGGGTTGCTAGGGCCTTTTTAGGGGATGTTGGAGCTCCAAGTGGGGAATCAGGAGCCTCTATGAGGCAGAGGGTTGCTGGGACCTCTTTGGGGCATGGTGTGGCTCCTTCTGGGAAGGGAGGAGAGGAAGGAGGAGACTGCTTTTTGGTTAGTGAGTCTTTAGAGCTTTGAAAAGAAAGACTAGCTTCTGGAAGGAAGGAAGCTTCAGTGTGAGAAATATTGGAGACATTTCCAGTCAGACTATCAATGATAGTGGAACCCTTCTGGGTTGCCAGTCTTTTAGACAGAGGAGAAATACCAGTCCTTAAAAGAGATGGGGAATTAGCCAGGTAAGATACAGTAACAGAAGCACCAAAATCTTCACTTGGATGCCCTTCAGGAGAGGAAGTCAAAGGTGCCAATGCTGAGGTATGAGAAATACCACCAACTTTCTCTTGTTCAAGAGAAATGCCAGCTGGTAGAACTGTGGGAAAAGGCAAAGACTTAGGAATTTCAGGGGCCACTGCCATGGTAGCTGCAGAAAAAGAAACATTCTGTGGGGATAAATTCACAGCTGGAGCTACAGGGCAACTTTCAGAGGTCTGTGAAACTAATGGTAATGTAGTAGGAGTGTAAGTACCCTTTTTAGCTGGGTGGTTTTCAGCAGCTGACAAGACAGCTCCTACAAAAGGACTGGGTGTAGTTGCAGGAGAAGCAGCATCTTTGGCAGCTGTAGGAGCTACTCCTACAGGGCCAGCACTTTCCAAAGGAATGGCAAGCACTGTTGGGGCAGTAACAGAACTTTTGAGAAACAGACTAGGAGAGGCTGGGCTTACATAAGGATCTGTCTTAACTACAGAGACTGGGGAGCTGACATCCAGAGCAGCAGCCGCAGAACCAGCTGGCTCGGCCACAGGGAGAGGCCCTACAAGGTCTTTCTTTGCTACAGTGGCTCCAGGAGAAGTTACTTCCAAAGATGACATACTTTGAAGAGAGGGGGAATTCTGGGGGGCTGCCAGGGCCAAAGGTAGCAGATTAGTAGGATCTTTTTTGGTAAGGAGTCCTGCCTGGGATGGAGAAATAGGCATCCCAGGAGTAGCTGCCACCTGAGGAGTAGGAAATTCCTTGTAAGTCATAGCTACCATATCCAAGGTAGCAGAAGTTGATTCTTTACCACTTATAGGACTTGATGAAACTGGAGAAGATACACAAGTAACTACCTCAAAGGTAGTAGTATTAGGTGGGCCTTTGAGAATGAGAGAGGCTGAGGGAGACAATGAATTAGTAGCTACGTCTGGAGAGACAGCAGGACTGTGGTAGGTTATGCTAGTGACGGCAGACTGACCTTTGTCAGCAGAAATAACTAGAGTTGAGATGGGAGCCTTGACTGGAAGAGAAGCTGTAGCACCAGCAACCAGCTCACTCCTAGATGGAAGAGGAATCATCTCAGGTCTCTGAGATGGGTAAGATGCCTCTACAGAAGAATGATCTACAGAAATAGTATTCATTATAGAATCTGACAGAATGTTAGGACCTGTTTGACCTAAAGGTTCAATAGGACAGCCTAAACAACTCTGATGTAAAGGTGCAAGATGAGTGCTCAGGGAAGCAGGGAAAACTGGGGGAATATTGGGAATTCCAGTCTCTTGGGAAGAGGCCACTGCAGGAACAGACTGATTTGAAAGACAGAAGGCAGCAGGTGAACCAATAGGCCCCTTTAGGCTTGGGCTTAAAGGATTTTGTGGCATTAGAGCTGGGGAAATGGGGATACCTCTAACCTGAGGAGAAGTGACAGGTGGTACCTGAGGACAATAAGATACTCTAGATTCACCAGAGACCAAGGGAGTTACAAGATGGGGAGGAATTCCACTGACTGTAACTGGAAGATTTGGGGTAGGATCTTTCAGATTAGGAATTACTTGAGAGGGAACTTGAATGGAAGAGGTCTTTGGTTCTGAGGGAGTGAGGGGAGCTGACAGAGATGTCACTGACCCTGACTCAGCCACAGCTGAACTCTTCTGAACTGAATGAGGAGCCAATGCAACTAGAGCCAAGGGAGCTGAACAGGAATGAGCACCTTTCAGAGTTGGCCCTAACATGGGAGAGGCCAGGGCTAAGGCAGCTGGGGAAATAGGAGGCCCTATCAGGTGTGGTAGGAAAGTTGGGGTACCAGGGGAAGTTTCCAAAGGCATGGTCATTCCTGAAGCTGGCTGGGGAAAAGCAACCTCTAAAGAGACTGAGCTACTAGTAGAGGGAGAGGGAAATGGGGATGACTGGTTTGCAATTGGTATGGGGCATTGTTGGGGGGCCAGGGAGTAAGGAAGGGTAGGAGTAGATCCAGGCTGCCCTAAGGCAGCAGTGACATTCAAGGCTGGAGACATAGGAAGCACAGCTGGAGGACAAAAGCAAAAAGAAGATAAAGAAGGGAAGGAAAAACAAAAAACAAACAAACAAAAAAAAAAGGTGAGTTAAGCAGTCCAACTTGGCATAACATGCCTCACAGAAACAATGAGATTTTAGATCTGAGAATGAAGGTCACCACACAAGATTAGACAAAGGTGACAAGCAACACCAAATCTTTCCCCAAATACAAGTCACTGGTAAAGTGAAAAAATACATCATTCTCATGTTCCACATTTTCCAAGTTCTACCACAATAAACCAACTATTTTAAGTTGAGAAAATGTCTAACAGCAATCTATCTCTAAATAGAGAGAACAGGCTCAGGAATGGGTCTATGCTTCCATTCCTTACCCAGTTGTTCCCTTCCCTTTGATCCTGAAATGGATCCTATAAGTCTTTTCGCATAGCCAGTAGAATTACAACTGGAATAGCTGTGCTATCCTGGCTACCCAAGGATCACAACTAACTGAAATACATTGAAAACTGGAATAAATAAGCAAGGCAGCAATCAGTGATAATGATGGAGAATTAGAATTGAATTAGAAAAAACAAACAACCCCCCTACATTTTTATATTCTCAGGCTTCACTTGGCTAGAAAAATAAATCTCTTACAATAATTTTAGAAGTGTGTGGGGGTGTAATACAGCTTAGTGGCACAGCGCTTGCTTGGCAAGAGCAAGGTCCTCAGTTTGATTCCAGTACCAGAAACCCACAACAAAACAAAACATACAAGGGGGAACCTGGAATAATTCAATTCTATTACATTTGAAATTCTTCAGAATGTCAGCTCAATAATGTCAGGTCTTTACACATCAACCAAGATGAACTAGACGTTTAGAGAGAGAGAGAGAGAGAGAGAGAGAGAGCACGAGCAAGCGCCAGCAAGCGCTTAGTCAGAGTGAGCTTAGTCACAGGGTAGGGACTGTATTATGAAACTCTGATCCAACTTGTTAAACCAGACTGTGGTTCTATTTTGGAAAGAAAATTAAAGTGAAAAGACTATGTTAGAATCTAACCCCTTAATCTGCATGAATATATCACTTCTGTCAAAACAGACCAATATTTGGGACTAAAGTGAACCTAAGTTAAAGGTTTTCCAAGTAGGAGGAAAAAGTACTATATCCCTTATTCAGGAGATAAAAATCAGACTACGACAGTGGAGGCAAACCTATGGCATGCTTGCCATAGTATTTATCATTGAAAGCTCCAAAAGATTTGCCGTCACTAGACTAGCTGAACAATGTTCAAAATGCCTGAGAGGGTTAAAACAAAAAACTGACATCCAAATTCACAATTCATTTAACTAATTAATTTTAAAGCCTTACAGTATCTGACTATAGGGAAAAAAAAAGGTGGTGCAACCAGTTTTTCCTTAAGAACTTGTGGCAGTCTTATGACTCCAGTGCAAATACTTTCAGATAGATTTACCAGAATTTAAAACATGGAACATGCTTTCTTCTTGCAGGACTTCAAGATGGAATAACATTCAAATATTCTGCATTGACACCATTATCAATTCCTTCAGTTAACTTTTTTTTTTTTTTGAAACAGGGCTATGCAAGCAGTTCAGGGTGACTTCTCTTTTTTGTCTTTTTGAGACAGTCTCATTATGCAGTGGAGTTTACTCTGTAGCTCAGGCTTGTCTTGCACTCACAATGATCCTCCTGCCTCAGCCTCTGGAGTACTGGGATTACAGGCATGCACTACCAAACCCAGGTAGAGAGGCATTGAATTTACGGCAATCCTTCCTTCTGCCCTAGCCTCCATAGCGCTGGGATTAGTTAGGTGTGTCATGCCTGGCTGGAGCTAACTTCTTCATTCATTTCTTTTCTTTTCCAGCAGCTGTATTAATCCCTTCAGCTGCTAAAATCAGACAGGTGGGAGAATCTTAATGCTTTCAACTATAAAGTTTATTTCTAAAAGGAGACAGAATCTGCTCCTTAAATGACAGGGATGTGTGTGGGTGGTGGACTCTACAGCCTAAAGCAGCTTGTGTGCAGTAGCTAGCTGTTTGTTATCACTGAAAGCTTTAAAAGGTTCGCTGTTACTGGCCTAAAGATTACTCTCATTAAGTTCGGCACAACTGACAGGAAGAGAGGATTTTACATTTTTTCCACTGCCCCCTATTTTTCAATTGTTTAACCAAAATTGAAAACTTGTCTCCATACTACATTGTACAACCATTAATCCCCCCACCTTTTGAGACAGGGTCTCTTTTTTAGCTCAGGCTAGCCTTAAACTTGGGGCCATCCTCCCAGTATTGAGATACCGGTAGGTCTGCACCATCATGCCCAGCCCCATTAATTTCAATGTTGAAGATAAACGGAAGGATTTCACTTTTGGGATCCAGACAATGGTCTTAGGCACTATTCCAGACTAACAGAAATATCTCTGCACCAACCTCTAAAACATTAGTTAACTTACTTCCAGGGACTATGAGGCTCAGGACACGTTTACCACGGGCACTCAACTCATCTAGTAGACATGTGATAAAGGCACAATGCCAAGCTCTGCTATCCAAAACCTTGCTGCAACTCGCTGGCTCTTCACAAAACTTCAGGTCCCCTGACCTGCCTGTGTCATCCAGTTCCTACAGGTAGCATCACTGAGCTCTTTCCCTGGTTTAGTATTCCTGTGAGGTGGTGGTTCCATAGCAGAGCTTCTTTGAGAGACAGCAGGCATAACTCACAGAGCAGGGTTGATAACTTTTAAGGTCCACAAATTTCACAAATTGTATTCCTAGTAAATAAGTAGCAGGATAGCAGTCAATCTTCCTGGTAAAGCTGCAAACCGATCTTTTTTTTTTTTTTTAACTTTTAATGACAACTATAAAAAGGCAGAAGTGTATTTCCTCTGTCACTTTACCCGCAAAACAGCCTTTGGTGTCAATCGTAACAGTAACATGGGTATGGGAACCTACCTGTCTCAGCCTGGGGCTGTGGCAACTCCTGCTCTGTAGCAGGGACGGTTTCTGTGGCTTCACCGGGCATTTCTGAAGGAAGGGAATAAAAAGGAGGCCTAAATTGACTGGGATGTAGTCACCTGCCCAAACCAGAGTGAAGTGTTCTTAAAGACTCTGAGGAGGGCTATCAGGTGGCTGGGAACAAGTGGGAAATATGACATGATCCTCAATCTCTCTACCATGCTAATCATTTTCTCTCATCATGACTCTTTACTCCACTGAAAGCGGACTTCCCAGTGCTCAGGGTTCGTTGTGTTCCGCACTCCGGACCCTACAAGGCCAGCAATCACCACTGCGATCTCAGCTCAAGGAGAGGTTCTCGGTCTGGTTCCCAAACAGGCGAGTCCTAGGCTGCCACTCTTGAACTCGCTCCCCTCCAGACATTCACGCTGCCTGGGCTAGGGCCTCCAGTACTCTCTGACGACTTTTGAGAGACAACAGAGAGGATGCCATAAGTTCCAACGCTCCCCTCATAATAAGAACGGTGGTGGGGTTCTAAAGGCTGTGACCCCTTAACCTCCTCCAGATTCATGTGAAGCCATTCCCAACAACAGACACTGTCTCTGTCTCCTAACACTGTAACAGCTCCCACGTCCTCATGCCCAGACTCCATTCCCGGACCCGCGGCCCTTATGCCCTGCTTTTGCCAATACAACCCCTGACCCCATTTTGTCCGTAGGCCCAGGGACGAGTAGGAAGCCCTGTGACCTCACAAATACTCCAACTCTCCTTAAACTCTACCTCCCCGGGGCAGGTCAGCCCACAGGAAAGGAGGATGGCTGTGGATAGAGAGTTAAGACGCAGACAACACTTACTGTGCGGAGAACGCGGAACCAAGATGGCGGCAGAAAGAGAGCGAGCGAGAGCGTGACCCACGCCTGTTGCAGAAGGAAGTCAGGCGCAGAGGGGGCGGGACCAGGATCCGATTCCGGGTCAGGAGCTGCTTGCGGCCAGTTAGCCAGTGATCTGTCCGGTCCTGCAGTTCCCGGGGAGTGGGTGGTGACTATCTCTAAATAAGGTTAAGAATTCAGAGCTGGACGCGTGGGCTTGGCAGCGGCAGTCCCATCTACACACTACCTCGTCCCTTCCCGAGAGCGTGTTTAACGCCCAAATGGAAGATCCTCCCACCGGTCGGCTAAGCTGCGATAGCAGTTGAAAGAGTCTTTGATTTTCTTTTTCAAATGCAGGAAAAGGTGACATTAATAGCGGATGCCACAGACATTAATAGCGGACGCCATTGGATAGAAGTGACCTAAATTAACCTTATTTTTGGAGTAAACTATTTTAGAACGATATTGAAATTATTTTAAAGGTGGGGGCACATATAACAATTTTTTGTCTACTGTTTCGGGGGAAATTCATCCCTTCTAGGGACACAAGACCATGAGTTAAGAACCTGTGCTTTTTTTTTTTTTTTTTGTACCGGGGACCCAACTCAAAGACCTTGCACTTGCCAGGCAGGCGCTTTTGTCGCTGAGACCCTGTGCTTTTTTTTTTTTTTAAATAAAGGATGCTTGCAAAGTAGAATGTGAAGCCAGTGTTTTGTTCATGAAAAAGCTGCTGACTTCCATACCATCTCAGCTCTACAAAAGGACTTCGCAAATATGGACCCGGATTACTTACATCCGCTAATAACTATTTGGTCTAATGGCTTGAAGATGATTGCGGCTGTTTTAAAGGAACCAGTGAAAATTTAAAATACCCTGAAAGCTACTTTTAATTTACCAGAAATAGGAAGTTATAAATTCCTCCTCCCATCATGCAAATTCTGGTCAGATTTTGTTTCCTGAATATTTGGTTTACTTCAGGCTATTTTTTTTTTAGTACTTGGGATTAAACCCAGGCTTTCTCCTGGGCTACATCCCCAGCCTTTAATTATTATTTTTTAAATTTTAAGACAAAGTCACACTCAGTTGATAAATTGTCCATGCTGGGCAAGAATTTGATTCTCCTGCCTCAGTACTGATTTAGAGACAGGGTCTCAATACTGTATTTCCCTGAAAATAAGGACTGGGTTTTTTTATGGGAGCTACACACCCAGCCCTTATTTTGGGACAGGGTCTCACTAAATGCCTAGGCAGCCTGAATTCATGATCCTCCTGCCTCAGCCTTCCAGAAAGCTGCACTATCATGTCTGGCTACAGTAGATTTTATATTGGTTGTTTATTATATTTTTAAGATGGTTCTTTTATGGTTTATTAATTCCGTTGTTCTCTGAAGGAAAAAGGACATACAGTAGTTGTAAAAACTCACTCTTGGCTAGGGCCTAATTCTGTTCATGTAGTAGCTTATATTTTTTGAATTAAAATTTTGGTAGACTGAACTGGTCAGCTTAAGATGTCATAGTGGTACATACCATTCAAGCTTAGCCTGGGTCACTTAGTGAATCTGTCCCGAAGGAAAAAAAAAAAAAAAAAAAGGAAAAGAAAAAGAAAGCAAGTTGTGAATGTAGCTTAGGGTAAAGGTCCTAGGTTCAATCTTCAGTACTGAAAAAGCAAAGACAGGCGGTAGGGTGCCGACCACTGAAAATAAAAGGAAAATCAGCAAGTGATTCCAGGTATAATTCAGTGTCTATGACTTAAGGACAAAGCTGTCACTTACCCAGAAATATATAGGCTGTACCCAGTGAGCTATTATTGCTCACTCACCTTTATATATGGCAACTAGTAGAATTAAACCTATCGGCAACATTAGAATTAGCTCTGTATATTAAAATTTTCAAAATTATGGGCAATTCTATTCCTTGCTTTACTGCCCCCTTCCATGAAACTTGACACCTTCTTTGATGTTCTCAGGAATTCTTTTCAACATTAAATTATCTCTCAAGATAAGAGAAATTCTGATGATAGCTAGTAAGTAGTATTTTGGGATAACAAAAATGGCCTGTTTGAATGTGGTTACAGTTGTACAACTCTGTCAGTGTGGTAAAATCTATTGAAGCTTATACTCTGAATGTATAAATTGTGTGGTATACAAATTTTTAGCTTAATAAAGCTTTATTAAAAAAAAGGATATTATGTTTTAAGCATTAAGACACATATGTTTCTGTCATATTTATTAAATGGGTCTTGAAGTATTTGATCCTTGGTTGAATGTAGAAGATATCCACAATGGTTTGAGGGAAGTTGTTCAGAAATCTTTTTGTAAATCTAAAACAGAGTAGATTTATATCAACAGTTAGTAAAGGGAAACAAAACTCATTATTGTCACATCCTGATCTGCTTCATGCTTCCATTAAATTCACATCATGCATAAAGAGTTGCTTTCATATTTGCTGAAGTCCACACACAGTTCAGGCTGAGCCAGTACAGAATGAGAATACAAAGGACTTACACAGCCAGTTGGAAGGAGGCTTCAACAAAGCTTTTCAAGTTCAGAGTCATCATTGTTTATTTAATAAGCACATATTTATGTGTCTACTTTGAGTAAAATAATTATCTTAGGCACTACTTAAGCCAATGTTCAATTAAGAACTAAAGTAGAAGTTGGGGGAGTGGCTTCATGGTAAAGGACTTGTCTAGAACCTGGCTTTGACCTTAACACAACAAAACAAGCAATGCTGAAGTGGAAAAAGACTTCCTATTTCTGTAACATTGCCACAGTTTAGGGTTTCTTTCAATCTCTTAAATAATGTTTCCTATGATTTTTTTTCTTTTGGTTTACACATTGTGAAATCTTGCCTGTGCAAGGAACTTTTTTTTTTTTTTCTTTTTGGTACTGGGATTTGAACTCATGATCTCATGCTTGCCAGGCAGGCGCTTATGCCACTGAGCTAAATCCCCAGCCCCTATGCAAGGAACCCTTCATTTGACATTGCTATCCTCTTTGCACCTCTTTTACTCAGTATACCCACAAGGATTTTAGCAGTTCTCTGCTGCATGTGATAATTACCTTAAAACTTTCCCCTCACATCTGTGATGCTTCACTTTCACCTTTCATCTCTCTATTTCTAAATCACTGCCAATTTTAAGAATGGTTTCTGTATTTGCACCTGTAGGATATTTCCAGTGCTACTGTACTAATGGTAAAGCCCATCTGGCCTCTTGGGGTTGCAATCCTTTTCCCAGATTTACTTATTTGACCTTATGATACAACTACACATTATAATACAACTACTCTTTCCTCAAAAGACTAATAATCTCCTTGTTCCTATTTATTAAGCCTAATCTACTAAATTTGGAATTCAAACCTGTCTTGGCTTTAGCCATCACTTTGGCTTTATATCCTATCACTTCCTGACAATTCTTCTAGATTACCTGTACTAGTTGATGAACTTGGAATTACCCCATACTTTCTTGCCTCTGACAAAGGCAGAGGCCCAAGAATGAAAAAACCTAGGCTGGGGATATTGTTCAGTGCTTCCCTAGTATGAGAAAGGCTTTGGGTTTGATGCCCAGCATCGCATACACCCCTTTCCTTTCTGCAATGCTGTATCCTATCTCATTAGACCTCTGACTATAACCTGGGTGTGGTAGTGCTCACCTATAATCCCAGCAACCAAGAGGCCGAGGAAGAAGGATCTCTACAACTTCAAGGCCAGGCTAGACTATATAGTGAGACCTTCTAAAAAACCTCTCCACTTCTAAAAAACACCCTCCCCCAAAAAACAAAAACCAAAATGAAACAAAACAGAAAAGCTCTCCGAGAACTTCTGATAATAGAAATTCTCCTCATATATTAAGCAATAGTATATTGGCATTAGAATTAGAATTTTTTTTAAGCTTCTGATGACTAAATCCAGGGTTTTTGCACTGAGCTACATCATCAGATCTTATTTTGAGACTGGTCTTGCTAATTTTCTAAATTTCCCAGGCTGGGCTCAAACTTGTGATCCTCTTGCCTCAACCTCCCTAACAAATGAGATTATAGGTGTGTACCATTGCTCCAGTTTACCACATTAGTACTTAATGACAAGGAGGTATGGTATAGAATTCATCTTTTTTCTTTTTGGGTGGTAGTGGGGATTAAACCCAGAGTTTTACACATGGTAGGCAAGTGTTCTATCACTGAGCTACAATCTCCAGCCCTTTCTAATTTTTGACATGACAGGGTCTCATTTTGTAGTCCAGGCTGGCCATGAACTTGTGGCAATCCTCTTGTCTCAGCCTCTTAAATAGCTGGTATTATGAGTGTGTACCACTGTGCCTCTGAACTTCATTTATACATAATTCATTTTTTGTCAATAATACCTGAAATAAAACATGTTTAATAAATATTATTTGTTGAAATGAATTAGAAGCTCTTTTTTTTTTGTGTGTGTGTTTTTTTGAAACAGGGTCTCACTATGCAGTTCAGGTTGGCCTTGAGCTCACTTTGTAGCTCAGGCTGGACTTGAACTCGCAGTGATCCTCCTCTGTCAATTTCCTAAGTGCTGGGATTATAGGCATGCACCACCATGTCCAGCTATCACTTTTTTTTTTAATGATAGCAAAACTTTTGTCAAAGGTAGGAAAAGAAACAGGCTCTGCAGGGCAAGTTTGGGCTAAGTAAAAGTAGGAAAAGTAGTATACCCTACAGTGTGAGAGTGGGCCAATGTGCAAGAGTGAACATGGTGGCCAGGAACCTCATTTTTGAAAACAGTAAGATATATCAGTGAATTTTTTTGGGAGGCAAAGACTATAGCTCAAAAATTGTTCCTTTGTTGGTTCTTTTGAACTACTCATATTTAGAGCTAAGTAGATAAAAGGGAAAAGTATAAAGTCTCACCGCTCTTCTTGAGAAGTTCTCCTTTTCGGGATTTATCCAGGTTTTCAAGAAACTGTTCAAATACTTTCACATATGGTGCCAGGCTGGTCTTCTTATAATCTAAATTATAAAGCATGGATGCTATAATTAGTGTGTTGGCAGAAAGAATAACGTAAGAATATAACTTTTAAGTTTACTGTAAGAATTTTTTTTTTTTGAGATAGAGTCTTGCTATGTAGTTCACACTGGCCTTGAGCTCACTATGTAGCCCATGATGGCACTGAATTCCCAGAGATCCTTCTGTCTCAGCCTCCCAAGTGTTGGGATTACAGGTGTGCACCACCATCCTTGGCTCTTGTAAGAATTTCCTAGGGGTAGAGTGCAGGTTATTAGCTCAGTGGTAGTGTGCTTGTCTGGCATACGAGAGACCTAAATTTGATTCCCATATACACAAAAACAATTTTACAGTGTAATTAAAAAATTTCTGGACACAAATATAAGGAAACATGTAACTTCAATGTATTACAAGGGTTGAGATTTTTAAATATTATCTTTCATTTAAGTCTTTTTTTTTTTTTTTTTTTTTTACCGGGGATTGAACTCAAAACCTTGCACTTGTCAGGCAGGCTCTTATGTCACTGAGCTAAATCCCCAGCTCCATATAAGTCTTTTAAATCTAGTTTTTTATACTTGAAGTATATCTCAACACATGGCAAAATAATAAAAAATACATGATCTATATTAAGACTAAAATAAAACATGGAGTTGGAAAAATAGGCTTATATTCCTAAGATTTTCAAATACACTTAAAAGTATATTTACTTCTGGGGATTTGGCTCAGTGGAATAAGCACCTGCCTGGCAAGCATGAGGTCATGAGTTTGATCCCCGGCACTTAAAAAAAAAAAAAAAGTGTATTTACTTAAAGTATATACTTATTCTAATAATTGAATCAAGTACAGGCATGGGCCAGTATGCCTAGCCAGTTAGTTCTTATATTGAATAAATTTGATAAAATTGTTTTCTATATTTCCTGTTACATTATCTTATGAAAATTAACAAAAATTACAATTTTTGGTCATCCTGTATTTAAATAATTGGACTGGTAAGTGGTTAAAGTTTGTGTTAAAAGTAAAGCTTTAGGGACTCAGGATTTAGCTCAGTGGCTTAAGTGCCTGCCTGCCAAGTGTAAGGTCATGAGTTTGATCCCCAGTAAAACCCCTCCTCCCAAAAAAACTACTAGTGACTATTCATACGCAAAAGTGAAGCTTCAGGCTGGACATGGTGGTGCATGCTTATAATCCCAGAACTGGCAAGGCTGAGGCAGGATGATCATTACAAATTCAAGGCTAGGTTGGGCTACATAGTCGGTACAAGGCCATCCTGAATTTCATAGCAAGACCTTGTTTAAAAAAAAAAAAAAAAAGCAAAAACCCAAACAAACAAAACTTTAATATATTAACCTACCTCTGGTTCTATGTTTGATATCAGATTCAGTTTCATTCTCCTCTTTTTCATTTTCATTAGTGGAAATGACATTTAATTCACGGCAGATGGAGCTACAAATAACAGTAAGAGAATTTTCAAGTTTGTTTCTGGTCAGTATTACCCAATCAATGCTAGCACATGAATCTTGTAAGATTTTCTGTGAAAAAATCATATGGAATGGTTCAGCCTATATAGCTCAATTAGAAGAGAATGCTTGCCCAGCATGCTAAGGCCTTAGGTTCAATCCCCAGCACTACAAAGAAAAAAATAACAAAATTCAAAAACCTCCGCAAGCCCCCCCACCACAGCCAATTTGGAATCTTTAAAGAGTACAGTTTCTTATTGTAGTTTTCCATGCATGTTATTAAAGCCTATGAAATCTTATAATAAAGAAACTTTTCTTGGCAGTGCTGGAATTGAACTCTGGGCTTTGCATATTCTAGGCAAGTGCTCTACAATAGACAGATATCCTCAGCCTTAAATAGATGGTTAATTTGTTTAAGCTGATATTTCCCAGGCTCACTATTTTTGGTGCTGGGCACTCAACCCAGGGTCCTTACCACTAGCTGTACCCCCAGCCCTCCCAGACTTATTTGACCTTAAAATCTTTCATAACACAGCTGAATTTTAAACTTGTATTACTGCTTCTGGCATCACAATTTAATCTTAGAATCAAGTATCCACATAACTGAATAACCATTTCTGTGCAGTGACCTTTCTAAAATGGAATCTGATATAATCTATTTCAAATTCATATTCACAGAGAATGATCAATGATCTGGAGCATACCTTATTGTAGGAACAGTAAAGGGATCAAACAGATCCACTTTCTGTAAATCAATAGGTACAGAAATCCGACCTGTAAGAACCAGGAGTTATAAGCTGATGAGTATGAAATGATAATTGTTACAGGCTTTTTTTTTTTTTTGACATAGGGTTTTGCTATACAGTTCAGGTTGGCTTTGAACTTGTAGTAATCCTCCTGCCTCAGCCTCTTGAGCACTGAGATTACAGGTGAGTGCCACCACACTGGGTTTATAGGCTGTCTTCTAATGAGTTATTCTTGGTTAAAATTTCACTGAGGGTTAGATTTATCTGTTAAGTTATATTTAGAAATAAATGTTACTTTCATACTGGTTATACCTCTTATTTATCTTAAGAAACTGATGTGAAGACTGTTGATCTATTTCTCAGTTTTTCTTATTTTTACTTTTATTTTTTTTTGTATCAGGGATTGAACTCACAACCTTGTGCTTGCCAGGCAGGCACTTAGGTTACTGAGCTAAATCCCTGGCCCCTTTACTTTTATTTCTACACTGAAAAACAGAATTATTTTAAAATTCCAAGCTGGGTATGGTGGTATCTTCCTGCAATCCGAGCATTTGAGAGGCTGACACAGGAGGACAGTCATGAGTTCAAGGCTAGTCTGGACTACAGAGTAAGTTCAAGGCCAGCCTGAACTATACAGCAAGACTCTGTCTCAAAAAACAAAACAAAATTCCGTATTTAAATTCAGAAAAATTCCATTTAGTGAGTCTACAAAATGGAATGAAATAGATGGAAATAATTCATTATACTGCTTAGTTTATTTGCTGAGTTCAAAATAGACACCTACATGTTGGAAATTTTTTCATTTTTCTTTCTTTTGGGAACTGGGGATTGAACTCATGACCTTGCACTTACTAGGCATGCATTTGAGCTGCTGAGCTAAATCCCTGCCCCCCAATTTTTCTTTTTTTTTCTCTTGAAAAAGGTCTATGCAGTTCAGGCTTGTTTTGAACTCACCATGGAGTGAGTTCAGCCTAGGCTCAAATTTGTGGTGATTCTCTTGTCTCATTTAGTGCTGGGATTACAGGCATGCAGCACTACAACTGGCTATGTTGAACATCTTTAGGAAACATTCTCAAAATAAAATACAGTCATGTGCCAATAATGACATGTTGGTTAACATTGGCTGTCTGTTACAATATTGTCTGGTAACATCATAGCTGTGATGTTTGTACAATGATGAAAGAAACCAAGAATGTATGTCTCAGAAGGTATTCTTATTTAGTGATGCAATCTTTGATAAACATTATATATCCATACTTGGGACAACATGTTAGAATCAATCATATCTCACAAATGATATCATAAAGTCAGGGATGGTGGCACATGCCTGTAATCTCAGCACTTGGGAAGCTGAGGCAGAAAGACTGCCATGAGGCCAGCCTGGGCTAGTGAGCTCAAAGCTAGCCTGAATTATATGAGACTCTGCCTAACCAAAAAAAAAAAAAAAAAAAAAAAAAAAAAAGGTATATATATGGCTGGGCATAATAGTGCATGGCTGTTATCCCAGTTATTCACAAGGCCAAGGCAGGAGCCAGTTTGGGCAATTTAGGGAGATCCTGTCTCAAAATAAGAAGCTGGGTGTGGTGGTGCATGCCTGCAATCCCAGCACTTGGGAGGCTGAGGCAGGAGGATCACCACAAATTTGAGGCCAGCCTGCACTACATAGTGAGATCTTCAAAAAACAAAACAAAAAAAACAACAACTAAAAAAACCCCAAAAAACAATGGCTGGGGATTTAGCTCAGTGGCTTAAGCGCCTGCCTGCCAAGTGAGAGGTCATGAGTTCAAACCCAGGTACAAAAAAAAAAAAAAAAAAAAAAAAAAAAAAAAAAAAAAAAAAAAAAAAAAAAAAAAAAAAAAAAAAAAAAAAACCCAAACAAAAACCAAAACAAAAGAAGAAAAAAAGAGCTGGGGGGGGGGCGTGTAACTCAGTGGTAGAGCCCCTGCCTGGGATGCACAAAGCCCAGGGTCTTATCCCAAGTAGTGCAAAAAACAAAACAAAAAATGAAGTGAAGCTGAAGAATGCCAAGAGTAACAAGTAATAAGGGAACTGGGACTTGTTTGAAGATACAATGAAAAGATTGCAGCTTCTTAATATGGCAAATATAATAAACATATACATACAAAAAATTGTATATAGTACTGCCTGGTGTGATGGTGTAATACCAGCATTCAGGAGGCTGAGACAGGAGGATCACCATTAGTTCAAAGCAGCCTGAGCTACAAACTAAGTTCAAGGCCAGTTTGAACTATAGTAGTTCAAAAAACCAAGAGTACATACAGTACTTATGAATGAACATAATAATTGAACTAAACCTTAAACAGAATGAGAGGATGCTTGCTGAGGTTTAAAATTAAGCTTAAAATAAATATGAACTTATTTTATCAAAAGAAGCTCAAAACAAAGTTGAAAGGTTTGAAGGGGAACCTTATAAATGTATGAACTGCAGTCACTATAGATTATTAAAGGAAACAAGGCAATTTGGAAGAATTAAATGTGTGCCATACTCTTTTAAAAGAGTTTGCATTTTATTGTATTGGTATTTTTTCTCTAATGCTGGAGATTAAACCTAGATCCATGCACTAAACTAAACTCACCATGTACTAAATTAAACTCGAAATCAAAGATCTAATTTTTTTTTTTTTTTGCCTTTTTGAGACAGGGTTTTGCTATGCAGTTCAGGTTGGCCTTGAACACACTCTGTGGTCCAGGATGGCCTTAAACTCACAATGATCCTCTTGCCTCAGCCTCTTGAGTTGCTGGGATTACAGGTGTGCATCACTACACCTAGCCAAAGATCTAAATATTAAGACAGATACAATAAATCTGCTGGAAGATAGAATATGTAAAACCCTTAAAAACACTGGTATAGGCAAAGATTTTATGAACAAAAGCTCAACTGCAGTGGAACTATCCCAAACAATCAACAACTTGGTATCATCTTTTTTTTTTTTTTTGGTACCAGGGATTGAACTTACCACCTCGTGTTAGCCAGGCAGGCACTTATGCCACTGAGCTAAATCCCCGGCCCGGTATCATCTTATTAAAAAGATTTGGTGCATCAAGAGAAACCACCAACAGTGTAAAGAAACAATCCACAGTGTGAGAAAAAAAATGTACCTGTTGTTCCAGAGACAAAACACTACTATCTAGAATATATAAATAACTAAAAAATATCAGACTTCTTAAATTTAAAGACCCAATCCAAAAATGAGCATCTAAAATGAATAGATACTTCTCAGATGAAAAGAAGAAATAGCAAATAAATATATGAAAAAAGGTTCAACATCACTAGTCATTTGGGAGATGCAAATTAAAACAAGGAGATTCCATTTCACCCCAGAAGGAACAACTATTATTAAGACATCAACCAGTAACAAATGCTGACAAGGCTGTGGGGGAAAAGAAACCCATTTCCACTGTTGGGAGTGTAGACTGGTGCAATCACTGTGGAAATTAGTGTAGAGAGTCCTCAAAAAACTAGGGGTAGGGACTGGGGATTTAGCTCAGTGGCTTAAGTATCTGCCTAGCAAGTGTGAGGTTGTGAGTTCAGTGTCCAGTACAAAAAAAAAAAAAAAAAAAAAGACATTGCCAGGGTACTTCAATTCAATAGGAAAAGGATGCATTATCTAATAATTAGATGCTAGCCAGGTGTGGTGGCATGTGCCTGTAATCCCAGCACTTGGGAGGCTGAGGCAAGAACATTGCTTTGAGTTTGAGGCCAGCCTGGACTACACAGAAAGACCCTGTCTCAAAAAAAAAAAAAAAAAAGGGGGAAAGAAAAGGGAGAGGAGAGAGGAAGGAAGGAGAAAGTCTTTCTAGACTGAGCAAGCGATGAGCCAGCAAGCAAAGCGTGCTTGCCTTTCACCCTGGACTTGCTGAATCCGAAGCTCTGGGGCTCTGGGCACAGTGCCCAGCAAGCTAGGTTCAGATGGGTCCTTGGGAGACCGAACCCAGGGCTCTCACCTGCTAGGTAAGTGCTGTCCCACTGAACTGTGCTCCCTGCACACAACTTAGGTGTTAACAAACCAAGTGATCCTAACGCTGAAGTCTTAGGACCACAGAGTCCACAGAGGATAAATCTGGGGAAAAAATAATTTAACCAGCTAATCTTCAGAGGACTGATACTTACATGAAGAATTTGTACAAATTGATGGGAAAAGGACAGATAAATAGAAAAATGAACAAAGCACATGAACAGCAATCAGAGAAGGGTAATCAAAATATGACAAGCAAAAATTTCACCCATAGAGAAATGTACAATGTGCTTTACATTCATCAAGACAGGAAATTTTTTTTTTTTTTGGTACCGGGGATGGAAATCATGACCTTGTGCTTACCAGGCAAGCACTTAAGCCACTGAGCTAAATCCCTGGGAAGACTGGACAATTTTTGAAACGTAAACATTATATATGCAAACACGTACCAAAAAAACAAAAAACAAAAAAACAAGGGATGAAAAAAGAAATTAAGACATGTAATGTAAATGTACAAGTTGTGACAAGCAATGTAAACATTATGTACTACATATATGTACCAATAAGCTAAAATAATAAAAAAGAAATACGTAAACAAACAGAACTGAATTCAGCTGGATGTGGTCATGTGTGCTTACTTGTAATCCCAATACTCTGGGAGGATGGGGCAGAAGGATTGCAAACCCAAGTCAAACTAAGCCTGGGCAACTTATCGATACCTGGTTTCTAAATAAAAAATAAAAAAGGGGTAGGGCAAAGACCCTGGTTCAATCCCCAATACTAGCAAAGCTGTAGGATCGGGAAGGGAGAGAGAACTGAATTCTATTCCCAGAACCAACACAACTTGTTTTATGATTTTGAACAAGTTACTTTGATGTCTTGGGCTACTGTTTTTTCATCTGTGCAATGCAAGTTTCTATCCTGTGATTTCTACATTCTTATCAATTCTTTGTTTTATTCTGTTTTTTGAGCCAGGTTTCTCACTATCTAGTTCAGGTTGGTCTTAAACTCACAGTGAGTGGTCTTCCTGCCTCATCCTTTCTAGTGCTGGGATTATAGGTGTATGCCTCCCACACCGGGCTCAGTTTTTTACCAATTCTAATTTAAACCTTGAATCTCTTAAGCATTTACTAAAAAAAAAAAAAAAATTACATAGAAACTTTAACTGACAAGATAAAAGATAAATTAGGTACTAGCTAGAAAAGAAGTCTTCAGTCTTTAATATCACTGATACATGTTTTCACACTTATGATATGCTTGCTGAAACAACAACAAAAAATTTTAGTTTTCCTTACTTTCTCTACATTGTACCTGTTTTAGGATGAACACTAAAAGGGCTCTTCAGTAAATGATTGATTCCTTTGCTAACATTGATATCCAGCCGTGGAAAACAGTACTGCAGCATAATTTCCCACTCCAGCCAGGGTCCACATTTGTCATTTTTGATATTCTAGAAGATGCAAGGCCAGCATGAGAATCAATAGGAACTTTTGAGTATTTCTTCAAAAGATTTTCATTAATAAAAATTAAATAAACTAGATGATTTACTTGAAGGTAGGGAAGCAAGAAGAGAGAAAGAGGGAGAAAGATGGCTAGCTAGTCTGGACAAGTAGGGAGTATTTGAAAGGGAAATTCTGAGTATTTCTTTAAAGAAGGTTAAAAAATGATCTCCAACCATCTTTAACTGATCAAATAAAATAATTAGTACTCAATTAAGAAATATATTAGTATATTTGTAAATACAGATTTCAATGGAATATACCTGACATGTGCTGGTTACTCTTTTCAGATGCTCCCAACGCTGAACTGAATTGTGAGACTTCTGGAAGCATGTCTGAAGTTCTTCATGAATTGGTGATGTGACATTAAGGAACACATTCATTTAGGGCATACAACAAACCACTAAGTTTTTAGTATGTATCACCACAAAGATATATAAAACTCCCATATATATAAATATATACACATATATACATAAAGCTCCTACACACACACACACACACACACACACACACACACACACACACACACACACACTTGTTTGTTTTTTGAGACAGGGTCTGTTATGCAGTTCAGGTTGACCTTGAACTCACTGTGTAGCCCAGGCTGGCCTTGAACTCATGAGATTCTCCTGCTTTGGCCTCCTGAGTGCTGGGATTACAGAGATGTGCCACCACACCTGGCAAAATTTACACATATTTAGAAAGAAATTATTTTGTTTTGTGACAGGATCTTACTATGTATTTCAGGCTGGTCTCAAACTTGTGGCAATCCTGTCTTAGCCTTCTGAATGCTGGAATTACAGCCATGTGCCATGATGCCAAGGCACATTTCTTTTTTTGGGGGTACCAGGGATCGAACTCATGACCATGCTCTTACAAGGCAGGCCCATTAGCTAAATCCCTGGTCCAAGCCACACTTCTTATGGCATTCCAGATTAGAGATACAAAAATGTAGAAATACAAGAGGTAGTTTGTATCTGGGCACAGTGGCATGTGCCCATAATCCTAGCACTCAGGAGCCCAAGGCAGGATTGCTGTGAGTTTGAGGCCAGCCTAGAGTACATAGTGAGACCCTGTCTCAAAAACAAAAACAAAAACAACAAAACAAAACAAAATGAGGTTTTGTATAAAAAGATTAAATTTACACATAAGTGCATTTGTAATATTACATATCAATATAACTTGCTCATGTGGGAATGATTTTAGAAAAGGATATTCCCAGGAACAAGAGCTAATATCTTATCCCAGCTTTCTTTATTTTCAAGAATGTCTTGATCAATCAATGCATATTCTTCAAAGTATTTTTTAATTATGTGTATAGATCTTCTGTAGGAATAATAATAACAAAGTCCTGATACTATAAACAACATATATAACTTTAGTTAGTGTTGCCCTTGTGTGTGAGGCTACTACTTATTTTCTCTGAATTTCTAGAACTAGGTAAGATGGGAATAATATCTCTTTGCTAGGCTAGGAGTTAAATAAGACACTTAAAGGGGAAAGAACCTAGCATAGTAACTGGCACAGGATATTCAAGAAATCTTAACTTCTCTTTTATTAATTTTTTTCAAGAAATGTTTACATCTTAAACTCTATAAACAAGGTTAGTAGCATCATAAAAGTGCAACAGTGTAGAAAGTAAGTAATCGACTGCAGCATATTAGTACTAGAATTAGAATGTGGGATACTCTACCGTCTTCTTTGAATTGCTTGCTTTAACATCTCAAGTGTGTAGTGCTGTACTTTGCAAATACACTTCATATCTACTATGCCCTTTAATTTCTGCCACAACTCTGTGAGGTGGGTACAGCAGATGTTCTGTTCATCATATAGATAAGGGAATGAAGGCTTGAATATTTCATCAAGTTCCAACTATGTAACAGAATAGGGCTTTTTCTAATGGAATGCTTTCCCCATTATCCTAGAGAAGTAATGAATTACACAGAAAAAGAATAGGCTTTGGGGTTAAGCTCACCAATGCTAAATGTAACAACTGTGTGATACCAAGAAAATGATACAATCTCTCTAAAACTCACTTTCCCCATTTGTAAATGGAGTATTGTCATGTCTCTCATGAAGCTGTTGTGAAGGCCAAAAAGAACA
Organism: Hydrochoerus hydrochaeris; assembly: GCA_004027455.1. NCBI lineage: Eukaryota > Metazoa > Chordata > Mammalia > Rodentia > Hydrochaeridae > Hydrochoerus > Hydrochoerus hydrochaeris. Next base: position 27,997 of record PVLA01011870.1, on the reverse strand, counting down.
ACTGTAGAAGCCATTAGAATACTGCAGCATAATTATGCATTCAGCTAACTATAGCTATTATTATAAAATGCTACCGAGCTGTGAAAATTGATAGCAAGACAATTGTAAAAGCACATGTAAGCAAATTAGACATGACTTAATTGGAGTCTTTTACAACAGACCTGACAAAAGGGTGAATTTTTTCACTTAGGTGAACTTTCTTTTTAACGTCCTGGCCACCCTGAAAAGTAAAACATCAAAAAAGAACTTATGTTCATTGTTTGATCATTTTTTTCATGCCTATATCTTGTACTCTTAACAACTACTTTGAAGATAACAAATACCATTGTAAATCTCCTATTATTTTGTTTTGAAATTCTGTATCACTTTTATTTGTTTTAAAACAAAAAAACAAAAAGAACTTATGTATAATATACAACAAATAGAATTTAAAATCTTCTTTTGATGTGTATAATTATTACATTTAGAATTATATAACTTCATAGATAAATTAGTCTTTATTAAAGGAGGATATTTATGGCAAATATAATTTTTTTTTTTTTTTTAAAGACAGGGTCTTGCCATGTAGTCCAGGCTTGCCTCAAACTTGCTATATAGCCTGGGCTGGCCTTGAACTTGTGGTGATCCATTTGCCTTAATCTCCCAAGTGCTAGGATTGCAGGTGTGCACCTTCACATCTGGCATAAAATATCTTAAACGATGCATTATTTTAAAAAATTATTCCATTATTTTCTTAGATGAGGTCTTGCTATGTTGCTCAGGTTGTTTGCAAATTCATGGGCTTAAGTGATTCTCTTGCTTCAGTGTTCTGAATAGTGGGATGACAGCCATGTCCTACCATGCGTAGGTTGCTACTATGACTTTAAATGATCACTGGTAAGGTCATCTACTCTGGAATGTGAATGGTATAGTGATAGCTTACCTTTTTTTTTTGGTGGTTCTGTACCATTAAGTCACATCCTTACTTTTTAATTTTATAGAGACAGAGTATCACTAAATTTTCCAGGCTGGCCTGGAATATGTGATTCTTCTGGTTCAGCCTCCCAAGTAGCTGGAATTTAGGCATGGGCCACCATGCCTGATTTCTGTATTATTTTAGTACTGGGGATCAAACTCATGACCTCGTGCTTGCCAGGCAGGCGCTTATGCCGCTGAGCTAAATCCCTGGCTTTTGTATTATTTTGAGATAGGTCTTGCTATGTTGCCCAGGCTGGTCTCAAATTTGTGATCCTCCTTCTTATCTTCCCAAGAAGCTAGGATTACAGATGTGCATCATTGCTTCCAGCAAGATAAAAAAAAAATTTTTTTTTTTGTATCAGGGATCAAACTCACGACCTCACGCTTTCCAGGTAGGCGCTTATGCCACTGAGCTAAATCCCTGGCCCAAGATAACTTAAATTTTTGTTACTAAGCATACCAGGGTTGGTAGTAAATAAAGAAATGCAAACTATAATTAAGAGATCCTTACCTTTACAAGACTCAAATACTCAACTATTCCAGAACGTACTGCAGAGGACAATTTTCTAACTGATTCATCACAGACCCAACAATGAACACCTCTCCTTCCAGAATATACCCAGAGACGATGCTTAAACCCAAAGTCCTCTGTGGAGGGGAGAAATAATAGGTTTTAAGAAATGTATAAATTCCTAATTCTTGCTTACTTAGCACTTTTTTTAATCTGTTCGTATACACTTTCATGTAAACTGTACTAAATTACCTGTTTACTGTTTTTCATGTTTTTGCCCTCATTACTTTACCCATTCTGGTCTTCCTGCTAAGAATATCTTTATGCCCAGCACTTTCATTTGTCCTTGATCATTGGTCACTTTTTTTTTTTTTTCTCTGATACTGAGGGTTGAACTCATGACCTCATGCTTGCCAGGCAGGTGCTATGCCACTGAGCTATAACCCTGGCCTGGTCATTTATTCTTAAAAATACCTTAGGAATATTAAGAATGTTTAAAGTATATAGAACAGTGCCTGACACATAAGTACTCTATACAAGAGTCAGCTATCATTATCACCGTTTCTTCTAGGAAGCTTTTTCTGCCTTAATTTGTTGTTCCCATTCTTTTTTTTTTGGTACTGCGGATTGAACCTAGGGCTTTTGCACTGAACTACATGCCCAACCCTTTTACCTCTTTTTGAGATAGGCTCTTGCTAAGTTGCCCAGGCTGGGTTTGAATTTGTGATCCTTTTGCCTCAGCCTCCTAGAGTACTGGAATTATAGATGAGTACTACCACACCTGGCTGTGTCCATTCCTATATGCACTCCTGGTGTTCTACAATCCTATAGGTCCCTGAGTGTATTATTTAACATAAATGTAAACTTCAATTTTTTATGTTTCCTTAGACTGTGTAACCTATCTGAGCTAAAAATTGTTATCTTTTGCACTTCTTTCATTTAGATCAACAGAAGTCTAAATTGGGAGAAAACACAATGGTTTGTTGAACAGTTACATTAAAATTTCCACTACAATTTTATTTATTTATTTTTTGTTGTTGTTTGGATTTAAGGGGGATTGAACCCAGAGACTTTGAACTGAGTTATACTTCCACCCCTTTTGTAAATTTTTATTTTGAGACAAGGTTTCACTAAATTGCTAAGCTGCCCTCCTAGACTCCCAATTTGTGATTTTCCTGCTTCAACTCCCAGTGGCACATGTGCCACTGAGTACCATTTCATTCTGATGTTTTATTTTCCTCTCAAATGTTTCAAGGAAACATACTAGAAGTTTATGAAATTTGATTATAGAATACAGAGACTAATATTCAGAGAAGAGATTCTTGCATTTTACCCCACCCAGATACTACTGATACTTGCCTTTCAGTGCTCGGTCAATGATGTGTATGGCCATCGTCATGAGGGTCCAGCACTTGGAGCATATGTCTACAGAGCTGGAACAGAGTAATCATTATTCACTGTCACTGATACCTTCCACCCTAAGAGCAAGGCATACAGTCCTTACCTACAGCATCTTCTCACATCATCATAGTCTGTCATGTCAATGTCAAACACCAGTTCTTTCTCTTGAGCCTGGAAGGCTCCCAGTTTCACAGCATTGTGTTGATTGGGCTACAAATACAAAATATTGATTAGTTTCTATGTTGTTAAGTCTGTTTATTTTCTACTCACATGGAAAAAGTGACCAAAACACCAAACTATATAATGACAGGTCTATATCAAAGGTCATTACTTTGGAGTCTACACATTTAGAAGTGATGACAGTTTTAATTTTTATCTATTTAAAATAGTACATAGCCACTATAAATATTTGTTGGTTAATAAAAATAATAAGTTACTTTTAGGTTTCTGATAAGGAAAAGTTCATACAAATAATGATCCAAGTTGCAAACTGTTTTAAAAACCTTTATTATTATACATATGGAATAAGTAATAGAGATGCATTTATTTTACATTTTTTAAAGGAGACCCTATTCTTTTTTTTCCCCTTAAAATAGGGTTTTGCTTTGTGATACAGGCTGGCCTTGAACCCACTATGTAGCCTAGGATGGTCTTGAATTTCTAGCAATTCTCCTGTCTCAGTCTCCTGAGTGTTGGGATTACAGGCATGTGTCACCATGACCAGTAAAGATATCAAGCCCACTGGCCAGGTGTGGTAGTATATTCCTATAATCCCAACACTAAGGAAGCTGAAGCAGGATTGCTATGAGTTTGAGACCAGCCTGGGTTCCATAAGCAAGTTTAAGGCCAGCCAGCACTAACAGCAAGACCCCCCCCCCAAAAAAAGGTATAATTTTTCAGGTAAAGAAGATGGATTGAATGTGACTATTTCATTTGTTTCCTCTGCACTCAAAAAAAAAGGCTCAATTTTTTTGGTGGTACTGGAAATTGAACCCAGGGCATTTGCACTGAACTACACTTTTTTTTTTTTTTTTTTTTTTGGTACCAGGGATTGAACTCATGACCTTGTGCTTACTAGGCAGGTGCTCATGCCATTGAGCTAAATTCCTGGCCTCAGACTTATTTTTTGAGACAAATCTTGCTATATAGTTTGGGCTGGTCTCGATGCACTGTGATTTTTCTGCCTCATTCTCCAGATGCTGGGATTATAGGCATGTGCCACCATACCAGGATTTTCATTTTGAGACAGGATCTTACTGCCCAAACTGGGCTTGAACTTTCAATCCTCCTGCTTTAGCTTTCCAGAGTGCTGGGATTACAGGTGTGTACCATGGTGGGTTCTCTTATTTATTTTTGTTTTGAGATGGGGTCCCACTATGTAGCTGAGGCTGGCCTCAAACTCAAGGGGATCCTTGTGCCTCAATCTTTCAAGTGCTGGGGTTATAGATATGTGCTACCATGCCTGGCTAACTCTAATTTTTTTTTGGAGGAGGGTACCAGAATTGAACATAGGACCTTGTACTTGCCAGGCAGCTGCTCGTGAGCTATATCTGACCCCTCTAACTCTAATTTTTAATTCGACAAAAATTGTATTAATACTATGTGGGAACAGAGAGGCTGCACTTGTGCAGAGGGGTTAATCCTCATCTACCAGAGTAGAATATCAGTAGACATTGGTTAAAATGGAAAAATGAAAGAAATATAAGCCTGTTACTTAGAGACAAGGAGGTAAATGCCATAAGAATCAGCTAAAAGAAATAGGCTGCTTCTAGGCAGCAGTAAATCGTTGAAGAGGTATAACATTTGATTTTTACCCTAACAGAACTATTTGATCTTCATAAACTCCATGTGTATATATAACTGACAAAAACCACAAAGAAAACACAAAAAAGAAAAAAGTTCAGTCTTGATCCAATTAAGAACAAAAAAACAGCTAAGTATGGCAGTACATGCCTGTGATCTCAGTATTCTGATAAATCAAGGAGAATTGCAAGGCAGGAGAATTGCAAGTTTGAGCCCAGTCTGGGTAATTTAGTGAGACCCTGTCTCAAAATAAAGAACGGTCTGAGAGCATAGCTCAGTACTCATGCCCTGGGTTCAAATCCCAGCAACAAGGATACATGGAACACAGACACAAGGACACACACACACACACACACACACACAGACTTAGACTTTTTTCTTTTCTCAGTGTCAGGGAGAAGACAGTAAAGTGGCACCCTGGTCTTTCTTCAGTTTCATTCTAACCTCCCAAGCGGAATAAATTTCAAACCATTTCTCTTACCTGTGCTTTCTTTTTTTTTTTTTTTTTTTGGTACCAGGAATCGAACTCATGACCTTACACTTGCCAGGCAGGTGTTTGTGCTATATCCCTGGCTTACCTATGTTTTCTTACTTCTCTCCTTACCCTAATGACAGTAGGTAAGTCTGGGGTTTAGAGTCAGAAAAATTGGGATCAAGTCCTATCTGTATTTAGAAATTGTGTGATTTTGGGCAACTAAGTTCTCTAGGTCTATTTTCTTCTTTGTAATAATGAGGCTTGATATGAAGAACAAGTTATATATAATATGAAAACTCTATCCATAAGCAATTATCCCCTATGTATATTATACTCCATTCCCCAGTGTTTAATTTTAAGGAGGGTAGGAAAGGTGGAAAGATAATTTTGGTTTGTTCATTCATTCAACACTTTTTTTTTTTGGTGCCAGGGATCGAATTTATGACCTCGTGTTTGCCTTGCGTATGCTGCTGAGCTAAATCTCTGGCCCTCAACACATATATTTATGGTATACTTTCTCTTGCAGGGACTTTAGGCACTCAGGATATACCGGTGGCAGGGGTGGGAGGAGTGGCAGGCTGTCCTAGTGCTACTTGAGAAAAGAGTCGAAAGAAGTGAGGAAAAGAAAGTAGATGCCATGGGAAATGGATTTTAGGCTATATAAACAGCCTGCACAATGTATACTGTGACATGAGCAGAGTGAGTGAAAAGAATTTTGAGGATGAGTGACATGGGGGAGCCACTAGAGTACACTAGCAGAGAAACTTCTCTAGTAACATACTATAGAAATGATACTTGTAGAGTGTGCAGAGGAAAGAATGAGTTGCTTCAAAAGGATCCCTTAGCCGGGTGTGGTGGCTCACTCCTGTAATCCTAGCACTCGGGAGGCTGAGGCAGGAGGATCCTTGCGAGTTCGAGACCAGCCTGGGCTACAAAGTGAGCTCAAGGCCAGCCTGAACTGCATAGTGAGATCCTGTCCCAAAAAGACAAAGAAACAAAAAAACCCAAAAGGATCCCTTTGGCAGCTGTGTTGAGAATGGACTCCAGTCTACAGTACAAACGGTTGCTTTCTTTCAGTAATTCAGATGAAAGATGGTGGTGGTAGCAGTGTTAATAGCAGCTGGATTTCATGCATTACAATACAGCCAAAAGGGTTTCCTAATGGAACCAGTATGGGAGTGTAAGAGACAGGAATAAAAAGTAACTCCAATACTGAGATGGAATATAATTCTCTTATTTTCCTCTCTTAAACTTTGTTGAGGCTCTCAATTATGCTCTTAGCCAGATACTCTTTTTTTTTTTTTTTGGCTTTTTTGAGACAGGGTCTCATAACATAGCACAGGTTGGTCTCGTACTCACTATGTGCCCAGGCTGGCCTCAAACTTGCTGTGACCCTCCTGCCTCAGCCTCTTGAGTGCTGGGATTACAAGCCTGTGCCACCATGTCCAGCTTCAATTTTTTTTTTAATATTACTGAGATTGCAACCAATTTACTTCCAAATGATTTCTAGTCAGTATTGTTTCAAGGAACAAAAATGATTACAACACATGTGTTTAAAAATGTAGATTTTCAACTACAATAAATTCAAATAAAATTTTAATCTCAAAACTCAAGTGGCACTAATCTATTCTTGATTTATAAAAGAAAACAACGAAATAAATACATAAAAACATTTCTTACTCTGTGGGAATATACTGCACCAATATCAATCTTGTATGGATTCATTTTCTGCATTTCCTTTTCCAGATCACTCTGGTTGTTGAACGATTGATAGCGAATGTAAATATCATCTTTCAATGTGAATGAAAATTCGCGGTTTTGAAAATAATTCTTTACCACTGCAAAGTAAGTATGCATTTTAGAATATGGTACTTTATTCAACTTAGGGCATATAACATTAGCCAATTGGAACATATTTTTAATGAGCCCTTGTGCCCAACACTGTTCTAGATGTGAAAAGATAGAACCTAGTCCTTAATATTAAGTTTACCATTCCACATTTGTTAGGAAAAAGTAAACATGTGGAGAAAGATAAGTAATTATAAATATACAATGCCTCTTCTCTCTCCTTAGTAGGCACAAACCAATTTAGTTGTGAGGAAGAAAGTATGTTCCTCGGACACTGATGCAGATTAACCCTCTGAAGCTTTATTATGCCTGGTCCTAGTGAAGCCCTGAACGTCAGGGCGTACTAAACTGCTCACTAGATTCACACTCAGCCTTTTACACCTGTGAGGTGGTGGGCAGGATAGATAACAGTACTGTACAAGAAATGCTGGGCGCAGTGGCACACGCCTGTGATACCAGCTACTCCAGAGGCTGAGACAAGAGAACCCTAAATTCGAGCGCAGCCTAAATTTAGTGAGACACTGTCTCAAAAATAAAACAACACAAACGATTGGGGATGTAGCCCAGTGGTGGAGTGGTGGACCCTGGCACTGTATCCTTAGCACCACCAACAAAACAGGGCACTGAGACACTTCATATTGTCAATCTCAAGTACGTCCCGTCCGAATGTCCTTATTGTGCTCCCGACCCACTATCCATCCCGCTCCCAGCCTCCATCACCTCCGCCATAGTTGAGCCAGCGATAGTACTGGGGATAGGGGAAGAGCCTCCGGTAATAAAGCTTGAGCAGTTCGGGGAGCTCAGCAGGATCAAACGACTCCATGGTGCTGGGGACTCTCCTCAGGAACACTGCATGAATTGGCGGGAACCGCGCAGCGGGACGTTCCACCAGTAGTAAGCAGGCGCGTTTAGGTCGCGGCCCGGCGACTGCTGAGGCTGATGGGAATTGTAGTTCCTGTAGCCCGTTAGAATGGCCAGTCTCCGCCCACCTGTCAGGACAACTTCTGGTGCACTCTCAGCTTCCGGGTGTGGGAGGCCATGTCCACTTTAGAAACAGTTTTTCTAAAAAGGTGAGACCTTTGCGTACGATTTAGGTTACCAAGATACATTTAAAAAATGTCCTTTGCAAACTCGATGAATAGTTTCAGAACAAAACGAAACAAAACAAAACAACCCCAAATCCTCTAATCTTTTAAAAGCGGTGGCGATACATGCCTGTAATCCTAGTTCTAAGACGCCGCCGAGACAGAAAGATAACAAATTCGAGCCCAGCTTTGTCAACTCAGCGAGACTGTGTAAATAAAAAGGGCCGGCCAGGGTTTGGTGCTGCATGTCTGTAAAAGCAGCACTCTGGAGACTGAGGCAGGAGAATTGGTGTGAGTTCAAAGCCAGCCTGAACTACATTGTGGGACCCTGTCTCAAAAAACTAAAAAAAAAAAAAAAAAAAAGCTGGGGATGTAGCCAGTAAGAAGGCCCTGTTCTCAATCTCTAGTTAGAGAAGTCTCTAGTAAACTACTGTGAACCTAATTTGGGAAAATGTTCACAGTCTTCCCAATCTTCTGGGTTAAATGATAAAAAAAAATGGGCTGTAGACAAAACAGTTATTTGAAAATTCCCTGTTCTCCCAACCTCTATGCATCATAATGTTTTGGGTCCAACGAATTCCATTGCTGGCAGGATTTTCATTGCAACAGTAGTAATAGCTTTGCTTTGCAGAGTTGCCCCACTTCTCTCTCTCTGACTTTCTCTCGTTTTTTTGGGTACCCAGGATCGAACTCACAATCTCGCGCTTGCTCAGCAGGTGCTCTTGCTCTTGCAATTGAGCTAAATCCCCAGCCACTTTTTCTTTTTCTCTGTCTTTTCTTTTCTTTTTTCTTCCTTCTTCCTTCTTCCTTCTTCCTTCTTCCTTCCTTCCTTCCTTCCTTCCTTCCTTCCTTCCTTCCTTCCTTCCTTCTTCCTTCCTTTCTTTTGTGGCTGTACTCAGGGTTGAATCTAGGGCCTTAGCACTGACCAACTCCCCAGCCCTTTATTATTTATTTTGAGGCAGAGAATTACCAAATAGCTAGATTGCCTGGACTGGGCTCAAATTGGGGATCCTCTTGCCTTAGTCTTCCAGAGTACTGAGATTACAGTACTTCTCCCCAGTGGCAGTTTTTTACTTTCTTTGTTGCTGCCTTTATTAATTGACTTCTTTTGTTCTTCCAGTTCCAGTTGCTAAGGAGAGCAGGACTTTTAAGGATCTAAGACACAAGGAGAGAAAGCTAAGGGCAATTACAGATAGTATGCCAATTGCTAAAACAAGAATTTTGCAAAAGAATATTTGTTTGAGAAACAACAGCTTTGTCTTTTCTATCAAACAAGAATGCCTCCATTTTGGACTGTTGTCCATTCTAAGCAGCCCCTCCCGAACACACCAAATTACAAGAAATGCCTGCTCAGTTTAGACTTGGGGAGCATAGCTAACAGCTAAAGATAATTTATCAACAGCCAAGGATTTTCAGTGCCCCATACCTCCTCTCTTCATTCTCCTTAACTGCTTAAACTAGCCAGTCAGGATAGATTGTAAAACTTCAACCCAGCCAATGGGGATAAAGTCAGTTGCTTCACTTGCATTAGGGATAAAAGGAGCAACACTCCTTTGTCTTGTGTACCTGCTGCCTCATTGCTGGGGCTTGCTTGTGTCCTTTTGCAAAAGTAAAATCCTTGTTGAGATTTCTTGGTGTCTGAATACTTCATTATGCACACCAACAAATTGAGTCTAGGGGCTTATTTCCAACATTTACAAGGTTGACAAACAGGAGGAGATGGGAGCTCCATTGCAAATACATTTTGCTGAGGGAGATATAGTTTAAAGGTATTTATGGAATTAAGAAATCATTGTCTGGCTAGATGTGATAGTGCATGCCTGTAATCCCAGCACTTGGGAGACTAAGGCAGGAGGATGGTGACTTTGAGTGTAGCATGGGTTAACATAGTGAGACTCTGTTTAAAAAAAAGAAAAAATTAAATAAACAAACAAAAATTCCACCAAAAAGTCAGATGCAGTGGTGTACACCGGTGATCCCACCCTTGGGTCCCTGAGGCAGGAGGATCACCATGAGTTTGATAACTGCCTGGGATACATAGTGAGTGAGATTCTGCCTCAAACAAACAACAACAACCAAACAAGAAAACAAAACAAAACAAAACAAAAACCAGAAAGTCAGTTCAGTGTCATATGTTTGTAATCTCAGCACTTTGAGAGAGGGTCAGGAGTTGGAGTCCAGCCAACCTGACAATTTAATGAGACTCTATCTTAAAAGAGAATTTAAGAAAGGGCTGGGGATATAGCTCAGTATGAAGGCTTTGGGTTTAATCTTCAGAACCATAAAACAAAACAAAAGAAAGAAAATGAAAGAAAGCGAAAGAAAAGAAAAGAAAGAAAAAGAAAGATTGAGGCCTGTGGAAAGGTGATTGGAAGCAGAGAAAGTAATTGTAGGCTATGCATATGTAATCAAACTTAATGGCTTGTAGGGTGAGTATTGAGAAAGTGGCACCCTTAGCATGCTCTGAAATTAGTTTTTAGTGTGCAGGCCAGTGTAAGGAGTTGGTGATAGCTCACATCTATAATCCCAGCCACTCTGGAGGCTGAGGCTAGAAGGTTTTTTTTTTTTTTTTTGTAGTGGGGATTGAACTCACAACCTCATGCTTGCCAGGCAGGCGCTTATGCTGCTGAGCTAAATCCTCTGCTCCCTGGAGTTGACGGATTTAGCTACTTTGAGATAGACAAAAGTGGTCTCCAGGTTCCTGAAAAATAAGTCAGTCATCACCCCATGACCAACATGTCTCAGGTGTTATGTGACTTCTAAAATTGGTGATAAAGGCAAGTTACTAAGAACAAAAGCCCCTACTAAGAACAAAAGAAGTGAGAGGGTTTATATATGTTTCACTTTGGTTTCCTTTCTACACTATGATTGCTGAATGCTTGTTCCTCCCTAGAATTTCTGTGTTGAAACCTAATCACCATGTGATAGAATGGGGGAGGGTTGAGACTTTATCTGGTCATTAAGTCTCTGCTCTTATGAACAGGGAAAGAGCCCACATGAGGCCTCAGAGGGCTGCCTTCTTCCATCACGTGAGAACACAGCTAGGAATGATCATTTAGGAACTAGAAAGCAATCCCTCCAGACACCGAAACTGCCAGCACAGTTTTCTTGTACAGGCTTCAGAACTTGGAGAAATAGTTTTTTTTAGCTGTTTTTAGGCCATTTTATTCAGGGTCTTTACTAGAATGGACTAAGACAATGTTTGAGTTACCATTAATTTTCTTATCAGGAAAAAGGGAATAACAATAGCTAAAATTTATTTAGTTTGTCCTGGCATCAGTTACTGTTTTAATTTTATTCTTCATAAGAACTCTATGTGTTAGGTACTAAGATCACCTTCTATTTTACAGATAGGGAAATAACCAAGAATTTAAGCAATTTATGCAAGGTCTCTCAGCTAGTCAGTGGGAGAGACTTTAATTGAAGAATCCAACAGCCTACAGAGTCTGCATGTTTAATTCCTGAAATAATACTCTAAATAAGTTATAAGCTTGCTTTTTTTTTTTTTGTGGTACTGAGTATGGAACCCACAACCTTGCAACTGCTAGGCAAATGCTCTACCACTGACCTACATCACCAGCCCTTTGATGGGTTGCTCTGGTAGTTAAAGAGATAAACTAAGGAGCGTCACATAATACACACACACATCCCACTGTCCAGAACCACCCAATGTGAGAAAGCTATTCCTCACATGTGTTCCAGCAATGAGGCTTTTATTTGAAAAACCACTGGGAGGCAATATTGCCATTCTTTTCTTTCCTTTGTGGCTTCATTCACATAAGAATAAAAATCCTTTTCTTCTTTTAAGCCTTACACTATCTGGCTATGCCATTCTGTAGCCTTTTGGGGGTGTATCTTACAGTACCAATCTTTCTCAAGTTTCTTCGAGACATGGATACTTACTTTATGGACTTTTCTTTCAGTTTGGTTTTATTATTGTTATTTTGGATGTTTTTAGCACCCGGCAGTATGATCTATTCTGAATAGGCATGGTTTATTCTGTTCTTTAATTCATTCATTTATTCTACAAATAGTTAAGGAATATATGTGTGATGGTTAAACTTAATCATCAACTAAATTAAGGAATACCTAGAGAACAGATATTATTTCTGGGTGTATCTGTGAAGAAGTTTCCAGAAGACACTGGTATATGTGTTGGTAGACTGAGTGGGGAGGATTTATTTACCCTCTAAGTGAGTGGGCAACATCCAACCAGCAAGAGCCTAGATAGACACAAATTGCAGAGGGAAAGTGATTTCCTTATTTCTGTAGCTGGCACACATTTCTTCTCACACCTGTAGACATCAGAACTACAGGTACTTTGGATTCAGGTCTTAGTGACTTAGCAAGATCCTGTCTCAGAATAAAAAATAAAAGAGGATTGTGTGGATTTGGCTCAGTGCAAGATGCTTTGGTTTAGTTCCCAGTACAGAAAAAAAAAAGTGGAATAGACACAGAGGAGGCAGCAACAGATGAAGAGAATGAAGAGTAATAGAAGCAGAAGGAGAGTTGAGACAATGACTTCACAGCAGCCAAGGGAGGGAACAAGAGAGTTGTGAAAGAGTAATTGTCAATGAAGATGAAGGCTGAAAAGAGCACATCAGATTTGGTAACCCAGAAGTCATGAATTGTGGTGGGTTGAAAACTAATGGCCAATTTAAACACTAGTTGACCTGCATCAGCGTGTTGCTTAGTGTAGATGGCCTGTCTGAGGAAAGTTGCCAGCATAAAAAGGAGATAGAAAGAGTAATGTTGTGGGTTCTTCTAAGTGTTGTTGTTTGGAGCTGTTGATTCTCCTGGGGGAGATTGTCATGCTGGCTTCCCTGATATGAAGCTGTTATCATCAGAGGAGCTTGCGACCTTGTTGCTGAGAATGGCTGCAGTTCACTTTGGGGTAGCTTTGGTCCTTACTTTAAGCATTGTTTCCTGGCTCTGGAGGGGAAGATGGTGTGCTGTTCAGTCTCCTGGAGAAGCTTGTCATGCTGGCTTCCTGATATGGACTTGGCTGCTCTCATCGTTAGAGGAGCTTGGGATCTCATTGTTGCTGAGAATGGCTGTGGTACTTTTTAGGGGATTCCTTATTTTGAGCATTGCTTCTTGCCTCCAGTGCAGAACCCTCAACTGCTAGCACAGATCTTTCACCCAACTGATATAGACTTTCTAGCTCCTATCGCTGACCTTTGGACCTTTCCAGGTCCCAGATCTATGAAACAGCCTTGCATAAGTCATTGACATGGGCTCTAGGCATCCATCCAGTTGGAGTCGTGGGGAACACTGTCATGGGCTCTAGGTCTTCAGATGGATTCATGCAGGACATTGCTGTAGGATCCAGGCTCTCAGCTGAATTGAGAGGTCTTTGAGTGTGTGGACAGATTTCCTTCACTTTCTTTATGTTTGACTCCTAGGGTGACCATTATTAATAATACTATAAATTGTGCCCTGTATGTAATCATTTTCCTTGCAATCACCTAACTACAACACTGATGATATTTAGTTAGAGTTATTTTAGTCAAATGGTTAGGCAGTCATGTGATTTCAGTGTGTTATAGAATCAGGTCCCTTGTCTTGTTTTCCAACTTTGTTAAGTGATCCCACCACAGCCCATCCTGTTTCCTAGAATACAAACTGCCTTCTTATGTCACTCTCCCTTGTTCCAGTCAGTAGTAAGCCCTGTCTCTTTTAGTCTGAGGATATCTGGAGTAAGCCTTTTCCTCTCCATCCCCATGGCCACTGCCTGAGTTCAGATCCTCATTGTTTGCCTTAGATCTTTGCAATAGAGTGCTCCTTGGTCCCCTCAGTCCAGCCTCATTCTATCTTCCTCACTGTAGAGCTGTCTCTAAGATACTGCTTAACAGTCCTTTAAGAATCCTCACAGGCTCTTGAAGTTTGTTTCTGTCAGAAGCCTTTTCAGATTTTTTACTTCATGTCCTATTGTTTTACTTGAAGCTCATATCTTGGCTATATAAAACAGTATTTAAATGCCCTGGGTCCCAAGTCAAGTATGGTGGTGCATGCCCATAATCTCAGCAATTGGGAGGCTGAGGGAGGAGGATTGCCTTGAGTTTGAGGCCAGCCTGGATTACACAGTGAAACCTTTTCTCAAAAACAAACAAATAAACAAACAAACAAGCCCTGGGTCTCTTTCTGTGTCATGGTGCCCAAATCCAGATCCTAGTGTATTGCTTAGAGTTGTCCCATCGGGGTACACCACCATGCTCTATGAACTATGATCTGTATGACATGGATCCTGAGAGACATTTAAGCCATGTGTGGTGGATTGACAATTGGCGGTCGGTTTGTAGAACCCAGATGAACTGAATCAACATGGTGCTGGGTATAGAAGACCCACCTGAGGATTGTGGTCAACATAAAAAGGAGAATCAGAGAGGAAGAGGTGATGCTGTTGGTTCTCCTGGAAGAGATTGTTGTGCTAGCTTTCCTGATATAAACTCCCCTCAGCCTGCTGGCACACATCCTTCATCCCATTGACATAGATTTTCTAGCTTCCACCACTAACCTTTGGGCCTTCCCAGTGCAGATCCTTGATTCAGACTTGCATGAGATATTGTTGTGTGCTGTAGGCCTCCATTCTGACTTGTGGGGACATTGTTGTGGGTTCTAGGTCTTTAGCTGGACTCACACAGGGATTGCTGTGGTATCCAGGTCCTCAGCTGGATTCTTTGGGTCTTTAGTATGTGGACAGATTTCCTGCACTCTTTTGTATTTGACTCTTTGGGTGACTAATAAAATAATCCTGTAAATAATGTGTCCTATATTAAATTGCTTCCCTTGCAAACCCTGACCACAACACCATGTAATTGTGAAGGATGGACTGGGAGAACCGGGAAATTGAAGGATACAAAAATAGATGGCAAAGCTGGGGATGGTGGTACACATTTGGTTTTTTTAGAGATAACTAAGCTGAAAGTTTAATGAAAGAAAGGGACACAAAAAGTTACTAGTATTCTTAAGATAAAACACAAAAATATAGGTTAATTATAGGTAAGATTTTGTCTTTTTTAAATCCTTTTATACAAGATCTCTGCTAATTGACCTACGACAAATCTGACAAGTCAATTTACAGTTATAAATTCCAATTTCTTTTGTTTTACAAAAGATAAAGCCAAAGAAATAAAACAATAAAATCAATCAAAATAAACCAGAATAAGTGATACAGGACTTCCAAACCTTATGAGATCAACAATAGTTACCACAATGCCTTTGTTGTTTACAAAATAGTTGCAGAAAACACTATAAACAGACATATTAAAAATCGAACAGAATAGAATGGAAACAATAAAAACAAAATAATGAGTGCAATAAAGAACATCAAAACAAGCCAATAGTAAATACATCATGGCTTCCATAACATATCTTGCTATCTTTCAAGTGTCTGCTCATGCCATCATAGTTAACATAAACAAAACAGAAGAAAGTAAAAACCCAACCCAACAGAACAATGAAAATGATATGGTTTCTCAGTAGGGAGCTCCTCCCATGGGGCCTGCTTCTCTCCCTCCACAGTCCAAGAATGGTGCTGACTCCAGTACACACTTGCAATCCCAGCACAAGGGAGGCTGAGGCAGGAGGATAGCTGTGAGTTTGAGGCCAGCCTGGGCTACAGAGTGAGTTCAATGCCAGTCTGAGTTACATAGAGTTCAAAGCCAGCCAACACTACAAAGCAAGAACCTGCCTCAAACAACAAAAACAAAACAAAACAAAAATACATATTTTATACAAAAGTAAACAAACTGTGACTTATTAATGTAAAGTTAGACAAGTGATTATTTTCAGGAAAAAGGAAATTTACAAGGGCATTTAACAACATGAGAAAAAACCCCATGGAAAATCCATGAATACAGGCAATGAGTACAAAGATTTGTGTTATTTTTTGAATTACAGAGATGTAGTACAGGATGCTTTTGAACAGGAGATGCAGGAAGACCTAACTGAATAAAGAGTAAGGGCCTCATGAAGAAAGGTAAATAAAGGAAACAAGGGACAATGCAAATGCCATTGCAGGTATTGTGACCAGCATGTGCCAAGCCAGAGTTTCTCCCCAGTATGACATATTTCATGTATTTGAAAATACTTGTATGTACTAAATAGTTTCCCTCATTGCTCCTATACATGGAGTTCTCCCCAGTGTGCCTCAGCCTCCCAAACACTGAGATTACAGGTGTGTGCCAGGCTTGCATTTTTTTACTGATCCTCACATTAAGACTGGGAATTCAATGAAGAATGAAGCATGTTTCACTCACTATTTTGCATCAGTTCCTTCTACTGTGTCTGAATCAGAATTGATAATATGGTAAATTAATATTTACTGAACAAAAATGATGATTGACCTGAGCCTTACCAGGTGAGTATTATTTTTCAAGTTGTTAAGAACTGGGAAAAAATAAATTGTAGAAAAACATGTGCCAAGAATAAAAAGCTATACTGCTGGACATGGTGGCTGGCACCGGTGTTCCAAACTACTGGAGAGACTGAAGTAGGAATCACTCGGGCCCTGTAGTTTGATGTCAGCGCAAGACCCCATCTCTTAACAAAACAAAACAAAACAAAACAAAACAAAACAAAACAAAACACAAAACAAGAACCAAACCAAACCCCCAACAACATGTGCCATATGGGTTATGAAAACTACTTGTTATGAATAAAAAGCAAGGTGAAAGGGATGGTATGGTAAGTGAGACAGCTACCAGAGAGGTCAGGGCTGGTGCTGGGAGGCTTTCATGCTACAGTCCTGAATTTGAATTGTGTAGATTTGCCTCTTCTAAGCATTATGGTTTTAGGCCTTAAAATGTCTTAGTGAATGCATGTGTATCTTTGCCCTCTATTTGTGTTGTTATGAATTGTATTAGTTCAGTGAGCTCTGATAGATTGACAAAAAGGTGATTGTTCCTCTGGACCTCCATATAAAAACATAGGCATATGTGAATATTATTTTTCAAAATAAATGAATTTATTTATTTACTTATTTATTGAGGCAGGGTCTTACTACATATTTTAGGATGGTTTTGAACTCATTGTATAGTCCAGGATGGCTTTGAGGTCACAGTGGTCCTCTTGCTTCAGTCTCTGGAGGCTGGGATTACAGGTGTGTGTAACCATGCCTGGCTGTGAATATATTCATTTTAGCAGTACTTTTGATTGGTATGTATTTACTAACTGCTTTTAAAAAGAGGTCACCTGGTCTAATGGGTTTCCTAACTCCTCTTTCTTCTTACATCACAACAACTCGTCTCTCTCCCTTCATCATACCTATTAATTTATCCCTCACTGCTACTTGTAGATACATCTCTCTATCTTCCTTTGCTGTTCAGTAACTTCTAATAGCACACCCTCATTGTCTGCAGGGTGACATCCAGACCCCTGGCTGTGGTCTACAATCTCTTCCTGATCTCACTGTTCATGACCTCATCTCTTATCTCTTCCTCTGTTTGTCTTGCTGTACCTATGCTGAACTGCTTATAAGTATCAGGGACTTTTGAGTTTCTCCTGACTGCATTCATGTTAGGTTGTTACCACCTGGAATGTCTCTCCATCCCTGACTCCTTTCTTACTGACCTGTTGGAAGTAGTATGCAAATCACTGCTTCTGTGAAGCATTTCCAATCTTGGTAGGCTATGGCTCATCCTCTCTGCAGCCTCATTAGACTGTTTGTACTTCTGTTCTGGTCTCTGTTACACTGCACTGCATGTTTACCTCCCGGAGTCCATCTGCTAGACAGTGGCTTCTTTGCTGCTGGACTAAGTATCAGTGAATGCAAGAGTCCATTTGAGACAAAGGAAGAAATACAATGATAGCTGTCCCTGTTTCTGTTGAAGGAGAGGATGTGGGCTGGGGATTTAGCTCAGCAGCCTAAGTGCCTGACTGGCAAGCATGAATTCATAAGTTTGATCCCTAGTACCAAACAAACAAACAAACAAACCCCACAAAACACCAGGATGCATGTGAAACAAGTCTTTGGGCTGGGGATTTAGCTCAGTCACCAAACCACCTGCCTGGCAAGCATGAGGTCATGAGTTTGATCCATGGTAAAAAAAAAAAAAAAAAAAAGAAAAGAAAAAAGAAGAGAAGAGAAGAGAAGAGAAAAGAAAAAAGAAAAGAAAAGAAAAGAAAAGAAAAGGAAAGACATGGTCTCACCATGTGGCAGATCTTATGGGTTTGCACCATCTTGTGCGCTGGTACCGGGAGAGGCAGGTGGTGAGCCACTTCAAGACACATATGACTTCATCACAGGTTGTGACTTAGGCTTCAGGCTGGCCAGACAGTTGGACCTGGGAGGCTTGAGGGTGCTGGCCACGTGTCTGACAGAAGAAGGGACCAAGAAGCTGAGGAAATGGACATTAGAATGGCTGGAGACAGTGATCCTGGATGTCACTCAGACAGAGAACACTGCTAAAGCTGCCCAGTGAGTGGAGGAGCGTGAGTGCATGGGAACAGAGGTGTGGTAGATTATCTTTTCATTTACTTAGACATGAAGATGCAAAGGCAGGCTTTGTTATTTGAAGACTTGTGTATGCTATTTTCCGCAGCCAGTCTTCTTTCTGAGTCTCTTCCTGATCCCCATGGCAGACCCTGGCTCACAGAAGGCCCCAAAGCAGAATTTTAAAGATGTTTTTTGAGAAACTGATTTTTCTTCCACTGGTGGCTACTTAAACTGTAGGCATTCCTTAAAATCAGTCTTTGATCTTTAAAAAAAAATTTTTTTTTTTTTGGTTCTTGAGTCAGCATCTTACTACATAGTCTAAGTCAGACTTGAAATATAGCTCAGGTTGCTTTCAAACTTGTGATCTTTCTTTCTCAGCTTTCCTTATAGGTGTGTACTACTATGCCCAGCTAAGTTTTCTTTTCTTTTCTTTGGTACCAGGGATCAAACTCATGACCTCATGCTTTCCAGGCAAGTACTTACATTGCTGAGCTAAATCCCCAGCCCCGAGCTAAGTTTTTAAAATTTTATTATTTTTAAAATCATTGTACTTTATATTTCTTAGAGCAGTTTTGGGTTTACAGAAAATTGGACAGAGTGCACAGAGTTTCTGTATATATTCTTTTTTCAGTTTCCCTTATTATTAATGTCTTGCACTGGTGCTGTACATTGACTAAAACTAATGAACAAATATTTGTATGTTATTGTTAACTAAGGTTTATAATATTCCATAGGGTTCATTGTGTTGTATAGTTCTGTGGTCTGCAGAAAGGTATAGTGACATGTGGTAGTGTCATATAGAGAAGTATTAGTTATACAAAGTCTCTGTGTTCCACAGTTTTATCATTACCCTCACATCCCCCAGCAGTTACTGTTCTATGACTTTTCCCATAGTTTTGCCTGTTGCAGAATGTCATGCAGTCAGAATTATATTATGTGTAATCTCAGACTATCTTCTTTCACTTACCTCTGTGCATATAAGTATCTTTCATGCTTTTTGTGGCTTGAGAGCTTGTTTCATTTGCTTGCTACATATTATTTCATTTCCATTGTGTAGATACATACATTATATTACCCATCACATATTGAAGGCTGCACTGATTGTTTCCAGTTCTTTTTAAATGTATAAAATACAATTACTTTATTAATTTATCACAACCAAATCTGTCAGCTAGAATTGATTCCATTTATGCATCATTAAAACATAGTATTTTCAAATGATGCATTATATAAGAAGTTACAGAACTTAAATTGCACCCTGATTAATTATATAAACTGGTAATTTAAATTTTTTTTATTATTTTGAAGGTAGCAAAATACAACAGAACAAAATGGAACAAAGCCAATTGAGATAGTGTAGTGAAATTGGTACAGAACTTCACAGCAGGTTACCAGGATAACAGTAATAGGTGACATAGTATATCTTGTTATCTTCATAACAGTTGTTCTGTTTCTGTAGTGTAATGGTTATCATGTTCGCTTCACACAATAGTTGTTCTTTCAATCAGGTATAGCAAAATCAAAGGAAATACAGTACATTATAGAACTTATCATAACAGAATATTGAACAGAGCAATACCATTAATAAGAACAAAAAAACAGTGATAAAAATATTTGCCTTCAAAGAGATGGTAGAAGGAAATCCCCTTTATTTGCAATATTGCATATGGTCAACCTCACAAGAGATGCTCAGATCTCTGGCTCCCACTTGCTAAGGGGAGGTGGTGGGGAGATGTTTGATTCTCAGCCTGCACACTGGTTGGCTCACAGCCGCTTACCAGGAGGCAAGCTGGTTGCTTGGTTTCCCAGTGCCCTAAGTTCCAACATGGCACGGATCTCAGGAGACACTAGTGGTTCTCGCCCTAGGGTGGCCGCAGCTTGCCAGGCCACAGCCATTTACTAGGGTGGCAAGCTGGTTGTTTGTGATAATTTTTTTTAAAAAAGCATAACCAATAATTTGGTCCTTTCTTCATAAAATGGATATTTAAATGTTTCTCCTAAAATATTTCTCCTAATAGTCCTGAGGGTATCATTATGTTATGGGTTGTGCAAAGTGTGGCACATACAGTTTTATCTAGAAAGGTATGCATTTTACACACCTTATTTAAACAAAATGTGCATAACAAGATACATGTCAATGCATGATACACAGCATGTTTCAAATACAAGGCAGCCCCTCAGGCCACTATATTATTTTGGCTTTGCATTGTCATTTATGGCATCATAGATTAATTATACATAATGAATTTCTGTATATTTAAATCCTGAATATGTGAAAAATAATTGCTGCGCTAACATATTATTCTAAGTAGCCATTTGGTATGTATCAGGAGAAAGCCAGCCTCCTAGCTGTGTCTACCAAGTTGGAATTGTTAGCTGCTGGTAAATCAGATTTTAGCTTGCTTTCAGTGACTGTTCCCATGTCCAGGCAGAGCCTGTCTCTCTCCCTCGGGAAGCCAGATGGTGACACTTCCGAGACTGACTCCTTGTTTATGGTTCCCCCTCTTTTCTTCTTTTCTGGATTAACTGTGTTACTGAATCATTTCCCCTTCTGATATCTCTACTGACCTTCTATTTTAATCACTCATAAGTCCTTCCAGAAAAGCTTAGAGAGCTCCATGAGCAGAAGTTCTGGAGACAGGCTATCCAAAAGAGGAAGACTGAATATTGGAGCATCCTGGCTTTTCCCTGTGTTTGCTGCAAACTTCTGCCAGGTTGAAGAGGCTGCAGCATTTTTTGAATGTTTCTGTATCTCTGGTTTTTTTACAAAATCAATCACATCCAGCTCCTTTTCTATTGAAGCTTTCAAAAGTCTGACCTTTTCAGCTCTTTGCTATTTATTTTCTTTCCTTAATCTTTCATTCTTAGCCATGAGGAATTCCACATGTCTCTTCAAATCTGCACTTTTGGTTGCCTGCTCCTCTACAATTGTTTTGTCATCTTTTGGGGCTTTGTTTCCCATACATAACTATGTTGGCTCACCCTTTTGCTGAAGTAAATATACTGTAGTAGTATTCATGGACTTCTGTCAAAACCTGAATTTCAGGAGGCTTTTCTCTGTGGAAGGGCTGTACTTCTGAGAAAGAAGGGGTTCTGGCCCTTTGAATCCTCTGCAGGGACCTAGTGGGATGCCTAGAGATGGGCAGCTGCATCCTCATCTGTGTTCTGTGGGACCTTCAGTAGCTCCTCATGCTTTGCCCTTTCCCCGCCACTTCTGGGTGAGGAGGAACTGCTCCATGTGGCTGATTTCTGCAATTCCAGGGACAAGGGAGCCTGCTCACACTGTGTCAGCTTCATGACTTCACATACCTTCCCTCTCCACAACGAACCCAAGGCCTCATATTCGGGAAAGTGCTCTGCTGCTTGCCCACATTCTGTTATTGCATTTCCAGTTTCTGGGATATGGTCTGATTGTGTGTTAAGGGCCCAATAAATGCTGAATGGATCCAATTTACTGCTTGTTTATTTATTACATTTATACCCTTGACTTCTGGAATCTTTCTTACTCTTCTGATTTGAATTCTCTGTTTGCTGGCTTTCTCCATCTGGTTACAACGTGAGGACCTCAAATTCGCCACATCTGAAGGGAGTGCTTTACTTTCCTGTCCTCTCATGAGCAAGTCTGCTTTTGCTATCAGAGTATGATGTTACCATTCCTTCAGACACTGAGATTCATTACTTTACCGCTTTTCTCAAATTTTATAGTCTTATATGAATCTCTTATAAGAACATATATCTGATATACAAAATAATTTGCCCTGAAAATTACTGGGTTTTTTTTGTTTTTTTTAGTGCTGGGAATCTAACTCAGGACTTCACACTTGATAGGCAGGTGCTCTGCCAAGAAACTATATCCCCAGCCCTGTCATTTTTTAAAAACAGTGCTGGAGATAGTCCCAATGGCTTCATGCCTGCCAAATAAGTTCTGTGCCACTGAGCTACACTCTATCCCAGCTGACAATTTTTTTTTTTTTGTCTTTGGATGCTTGGGACCTCATTCATGCTTTTTAAAACTTCAATATTCTGATGCCAACCTTTTCCTGTGAGTCAGTGCCATTTGTGGCCTGTGTGGGAAGAGACCAAGAAGTCACCAAGAAGCAAGCCCTCCCTGTGAACCAGCACCATGTGTGGGTCACCGTAGGGACAGCCAGATTCTAGCCTCTCTCTGTGCCTGTGCTAGGAAACAAGAAGAGCCAACCCTCTTATCCCCACTGTAAGTGGCTGGCTGATCCAGAGAAACACAGGGTGTGATGATAGTTATTGAGGTAAAATACAATTTAATATTTGTAGTGTTCAGTGTTTCACTGAATTTGCATGTCTAAAGTTGGTAGTCTTACCTGTTCAGAGGATAACAATACACAATATAGCATCTATAGGGGAATCTCTTTTGTAAGGCAGGTGCTCATGCCGCTGAGCTAAATCTCCAGCCCCGGGAAATCTCTTTTGAAGGAGGTAGCCATTGTTAATTCTCTATTATCTTGTTTTGAAGTCCTGTATCATTTTCATTGTTTTGTTGGGTTGCATTTTATTATGTTTTGTTTTGTTTGATTTTATTATATCTGATGGCATGGGCAGCTATTTCAAAGATAACAAGATATATATATATAGTAGCCATTTTGGATTTACTCTTATCTTGTTTTGAAGTCCTTTATTGCATTCATTGTTTTGTTTTTATTGGTTCTATTCTGTTCTGTTTTGTTTGATTTTCATTATGTCTGAAGGTATCTGCAGCTATTTTGAAGACAACAAGAGGCATTATGGTAATTGCTGATTCCCTAGTGTTTTGAAGTCCTGTGTCACACTGGTTTGTTTTGATTGGCTTTATTCTGTTTTATTTTGCTTGGTTTTATTCGCTTTAAAATAAAAAAACTTGAATATTCCATCCATTTATATTTATTTAATTATTGATGCATTCACATTTATTTCTTAATTTTGCTTATTGTATTTTTCTCCATTTCCTTTCTAATTTTATTTTATTTTTTGGTCTTTTTGAGATAAGGTCTTGCTATGAGGTTCAGGTTGGCCTTGGACTCACTTGGCTGGTCTCAAGCTTGCAACAATCCTCCTGCCTCAGCCTCCCAAGTGCTGGGATTATAGGAGTGTGCCACCACACCTGGCTTTCTTTCCTCTTTTAAATGAACTAGTGTGTGTGTGTGTGTGTGTTTTGGGGATTGTTCCTGGGATCTTGCTAAGCACAGGTACCAGTGAGCTGCATCCTTATCCCTAGACTGAATTTTTTTTTTTCAGTACTGGAATTGAACACAAGAATCCTAACACTGAGCTACATACCCAGCCCTTTACTTTTTAAAAAATTTTATTTTATTTTAAAGATAATAAAATCCAACAAAACAAAAAGAATAAGTCCAAAGCAGTGAAGTTGATACAGAACTTCAAAGCAGGATAATAAGAAAACAACAATGGCTACCATAGTATATTTTGTTATCTTCACAACAGTTGTCCATATCATCAGATATAGAAGGTCAAAACAAAATAGAATAAAATCAATCAAAGCAGAATACTGAATAAAGCAAAAATAATTGGAGCAAAACAAATAGTGAGAACAATATTAGATTTCAAAAACAAGACAGGAGGAAATTCCCCATAGTTGATACAATGTATACTGTTATCCTCCCTATAGATGCTCAGACCACTTGCCCCAGATCTGCAGAGTCAACCAAACAACACAAGTATCAAGCTATTTTCTTCCCTTTCGTTGCTATCATCTCATCCTGAGTCCTCCAGATCAGGAAGGGTGAAGGGGGATGCTCTTCTGGTTTTTCAGCTCATGCACTGGCTAGCTCATGGGAAAGTGTGGTTTATCTTTTGGTTAAGGTTCTTACGGATCAGCATGATTCATTTTATAGGTGAAAGTATGACCCAGTTTATAGGAGAAAGACAAGGGTTCAGTCTATTGTATTTTTCTTTATTTTAAAGACTCATGATCCGAGGTGTTTGACTTAATGACATTCTTCGAAACCTTTGAAACTTTTTCTTTTTTTGAATCCTTTTAAAGTCTGGTTTCTGCCCTTTACTTTATCAACTAATTTAGAGATTTGGACTATTCTTGGGAGCTTTTGGGTGTGAAAATCTGGAAGAAAAGAAACATAAACAAGCATAGGGAGTACAGATATGGATAACCATGGGCAATTTAGCTTGTTTCCTGAAGATGCATTCTTTTTCAAAATACAGTTTATAAAGTCAGGTGTGGTGGTGTACACCTTTAATCCCAGCACTGGATTAAAGCTTTGATTTTCATTATAAGTTCAAGACCAGACTGCACTTGCTGAAGCATTTCAATTTGATATGATCACATTTGTTGATTCATGTACCAATTATTTACAAAGAATGGGGATGAGCATTTTTTTCTTTTTTTTCTTTAAAGAAAAAAAATGAAACAGAAAGAGGGTAGAGATAATATAAAATTTCAAAACAAAAACAAAAGCCAGTAAGAAATCACTAGTTGACAATAACTATAATCAATTCTCGTAAACTGTCTAGAAGTTCTACACATGTGTAAGTCTCTACATGCACCCCTAGCCTTTCTCTATTAGAGGGAAAAACAAACAAAAACATGACAACAATACAAATTCCTAGAGAAACACGAAATGGAAAGGACATATAAAACCACAACACTAGGTGATCTACGGTTGTCACCATGATGTCTCCTGGTATTTTCAATAAAATTGTCTATATTGTCAGGCATAGTATAATTAAACTTAGCAGTACATAGCACTATTAATAAAAACCAAACATTGGAGACATTATAGGACTTCAAAGGCAGTTAATAATCAAACCAGAATGGGTATCCTATTGAATCCTGCCATCCCCAGAGTAGTTGCCCCTAATCCCTCATCTCTGCTATGCTATTTTTCTGTCATTGTTGTTTACTTACTTTTCTCCTTCATTCCACTGTCTTCCCCTTTCTCTGAGGCCTTTCTGCCATTATTCCTGGAACCCTGGTGATTTTTTTCTCTCTCTAGAGTGTCCTTCAGTATTCTTTGCAGGGTTGGATTGGTGGTCACAAACTCCCCCAGTTCCTCTTTGTCGTGGAAATATCTTGTCTCTTCATTAATTTTGAGAGACAGTTTTGCAGGGTACATCAATCTGGGTTGGAGGTTATTTTCTTTCATGGCTTGGAATATTTCACTCCAAGCTCTTCTTGATTTGATAGTTTGCACTGAGAAGTCTGCTGTGATTTTGATGAGTTTTCCTTTGTCAGTAATCTGTTTCTTTTCTCTGACCTCTTTTAATATTCTGTTCTTGTGATGGATTTCTGGGATCCTGACTATTATGTGTCTGGGTATAGATCTGTTTTGGTTGTTGCTGGCTGGAGTTCTGTATGCCTCATATATCTGAACACCACTTCCATTTCCTATGCTTGGGAAGTTTTCCTTATTTATTTCTGTGAATAGCCTTTTTATTTCATTTGTATTTGTCCATGCTTCTTTGTTCACATTTTTTTATTCTTAGGTTATAAACCCTCTTTTCATATTCTAGCCTTTGTATCATTATTTCCTTGTTCCTGGTTATTTTTTTAATTTTTTATTTAAAGGGATAAAACAGAAAAAGGAGAGAAATATTACAGAATTTCAAAAATAATATAAACAGTAAGAAATCACTAGTTGATAAATTACATATTGCTCTTTTAGAAATAGTTGTTCCAGTTACAAAATTAAAGCACACAAAATGGGCACTCAAGCAGTGAGACTGCAAACAGATCTGTTCAACAATCAAACAAGAACTAAGAAATATGGGTAACAATCCTGCACACATAAATATACATGCAGTTATATCTTTTATAGCACTTCCTATTTTCTCTTTTTTACAATAGTAATTATACTTTTTTTTATTTAAAGAGAAAAAAAAACAGGAAAAAGGTAGAAATATTACAGAATTTCAAGAAAAAAAGATAAACAGTAAGAAATCACTAGTTGATACATTACATATTGTTCTTTTAGAAATAGTTATTCAAGTTACAGAATTAAAGCACACAAAGTGGACACTAAAGCAGTGAGAGTGCAAACAGATCTGTTCAACAATCCAACAAGAACCTAGAAATATGGTCATCAATCCCACAATCTAAACATACATGCAGCTATATCTTTTATAGTGCTTCCTATTTCCTCTTTTTTTACAATAGCAATTATACATTTTTAAAATTTTATTTAAAGAGAAAAAAATAGATAAAAGGGTAGCAACAATACAGAATTCTAAAAGAAAGAAAGAAAAAGGAGAATGAGAAAAAGCTCCACTAAGAAATCAGTAATTTATAAATTACGTACTGTCATCATGGATGTAGTTGTTCAAGTTACAAAGTTAAAGGGTATATAGTAAATATTTAAACAGTCAGACTACAAACAGTTCTGCTCAAAGATCCAACAAAGATTCAGCAATATGGTCATCTATTTTACACACTCAAACTACATGCAGTTATATCCCTTAGACCACTTTCTTTTCCTCTCTTTTTTACAATAGCAATTAAACATTTTGGTTTTATTACTCTTGTAGTTCTTATTTACTTTTTACACTAGAGACACAATATGATATTTATAAATATGATTCTTATTTATTTCACTAATGAGGATAGTCTCAAGTTGTCTCCATTTGCCTATGAAGGCCTTGTCATCTTTTTTTATAGCTGAGTGATATTCCATTGTATAAAAATGCCACATCTTTTTCATCTACTCTGCAGTTGATGGGCATCTTGGTTGTTTCCAGGATTTAGCTATCACAAGTTGTGCAGCTATGAACATGGGTGCACATATATCACTGTGATATGAACTTGTCAGTTCTTCTGGGAAAATACCCAGGAGGGGGATAGCTGGATTGAATGGGGATTTCAATCCTAGTCTTCTGACAATTCTCCATATGGATTTCCATGTACTGGCTTGACTTTGCCATGTTATGTTCCAGTTGTTTCTTTCTGCTTTTCCTCTTATTTAATTGCTTATCCTACCTGGTGGTTTCTTTCTGTTGTTGTTTTGGGGACTGTGGTCATTTTTATCTCTGTCTAGCATGTCTTTCAGTACTCTTTCTAGGGTTGGTTTGGTGGATGTGAATTTCTTCAGTTGTTCTTTGTTGATCCGGCCTGCGGACCAATGCGTGGGTTTTCCCCTAGAGGAAGGAAAACGGGGCAGGGGCAGGGTGAAGAGAGAGAGAGACAGAGGCAAGTTGAAGTTTCCCAATCAAACCTCGTTTATTGAGGAAGTGTCCCTGGCTTATAAAGAAGCGGGGGCAGGAAGTTACGGATGGGTCACTGTCATTTCCTGGGTGGGGCGAGAGGATCCTGGGAAATGTAGGCCGACGCACTGGATGCCCACAGGAGGGAGAGATGGAGTGGCAGCCATGAAGCTATCATGCTGCTCCCTACATCTCCTCCCTTATCACTTTATAAGAGTATGGCAGGCCCTGTGAGGACAGCGCCTGTCTTAGGTCAAGGACTCTTCATATGAACCCAACCAGGCCTTACCCGTCATGGG
>PVLA01011869.1:0-49120 GCA_004027455.1 Hydrochoerus hydrochaeris | reverse complement strand
TTTTTCAACTAGTGATTTCTTAGTGTTTATTCTATTTTATTTCATTTTGTTTGGAATTTTGTATTATTGCTTCCCTTGCTTTTTGTTTTCTCTTTAAATAAAAAAGAAATAAACCATTCATATGTTTTAAACAATCTTTATTATACCATTATAATCCACTTCATTGCTAGTTATTGCTGCTGATCTCTAACTGTGCCTAGTTCATAAATTAAGCTTTATAATAGGTGTGTATGTTTAGGAAAGAACACAGGCTTGACAGAGCCCAGTACCACGCAGAGCTGCAGGTGTCCCCTGGTGGTCTTGCAGTGCGTCCTCCACGGATAAGGGAGGACATCATCAGTGTTCAACCAGCAGACAAATGCACAGGTAGGGAAATGGGTGCAAAGAGGCTGGAACCACCTAAGAACTTCACGCCACAACTCTTCTAGACACATCGAGAGAGGTTGGCATGTCCAGTGTGGGGTTGGAAGAACCCTAAGGCAGTGGACTTAGTGCTGTGCCTCATGGAACTTATTCCATGCAGACTCCACGTCTGAGTTGTGCACGGGGCTGGGAGCACCCTAGAATACAGGAAATGGAGGTGGTGATCATAAAATCCCTCGGACCTCAGAGATACACAGAATAGGAGCTGGGAATCTCTAGGCCTCCAAAGGCTTGATAGAAGATCCTCAGAAATACAATCTAGAAAAATCCTGGGTTTGAAAAACAAATTGCAAAGCATGTTAGCTTCATAACTGGAGCCACAGGGATGGTCCGGGTAGATTAAGCCCACCTGCCTGGAAAGCTACTGGGTTTATAGATGCCTGAGACCCACCAAACATGCTTCATTCGACTCCCACAGGAAAAAACGATCATCGCTTGGGAGAGAGGAAACTGACGTCTAGAGGCAAGTTTACAATTTAACTAAATATTTACATACACTGGACAGGGTTTTAAACCCATCCTATCTGAGCTTCTACAAAGGGAACAGACAGTGTATTTGTGGGTTGGAGTGCAATACAGAATAGTATAAAAAGTTGCCTCTCTGGGTTGACATTACACAATGTAATCAACTGTAGTATAAAAGCCTGTACATATATGGACAGTGAGAGGAAGCAGTCATGGTCTAAGCAATTTTCATCAGACACTTCCTAGTCCCTAGGATTAGGGTTTGCTCAGAAGCCTCCGGAAGGAACTCTGATGGGAGCCACAGCCTTTGTTCCGTTTCAGACCTTACTTTCTGACGCAGCCGAGACTGCAGCAGTGATTATACCATCTCTGCCCTTACAGATTTCTTACTGGGGCTAAAAGTAATCTGCAAACCCAGCCAAGGACATCACTGTGCTCCAAACCCAAAGTCAAGATCAACAAGAAAATATCAGTATCCTCAAGGACCTCAGAAAGTGCCAGTAGTTATGCAACCAGTACAATCACCATAAAAAAGGAAACCAAAGGCAGTAAAGATGTAGAGCAAACAAACTCCCATTCTCTATTGGCAGGAGAGAAAGTAGCAAATATTTCAGAGATTTGTTTGCCTATATTTAACTCAAAATGAATTTATCCACAATCAATGACCCAGAAATTTCACTCCTCTCTATGTATCCAGCATAAACACATACGCATGTTTCTTCAAATGACCCATAGAAAAAGTGATCAAAATAGCATGACTTGTGGTAGCCATAAACAAATAAACCAAATTCCCATCAAGAATAGACACTACATAAACACATAATGGTAAAATATACAAAGAGGAAGAACAGATTCAAATGAAATACAGTAACTATGAGTGTGAGATGTCAGATTCAAAGTAAACACACAAAATGATTATTCTCTATTTGCAAAGTGCACAGAGGGAAAAATGAACCTAGAAGATAAGAGAGTGATCACCATTGGCACAGAGTCAGGGCTGGACAGAGGTAGGAGAGAGTAGTATGGGCTGGTTCTTGACCTCGGGGCTTTCACACAGGTGTGATCAGGGTGTAAAAATTCAGTGAGTTGTAAGTTCATGACACACATACTTTTATGTTGGTGTTACATAACACTTCACATCATATTGTACATTTTATTATATCAACATACATTATGCTGCAGTGAAAATCTATAAAAATTAAGTTCAAAAATCCAAGTATAAATCAATATAAAAACCCATCATTTATTAATGCAGAAAGTGAATTTTCTTTTTCCTGAGATTTCCACAGCCTCCAACTAAAACTGTCAAAATGCTCTGCAGCCAACTGCATGAAAATACAAAGGTTCTCGGAAGCAAAAATAGGTAAGAAATGTCAGAATACTCACATCGCACTTCCTGTCTTCCCCTTTTACTAACTAAAAAGAACTCTGAGAACCCCAGAGTGAAATATCCCCTTTCCATCTTACAAGCTCTAAAGTCACAATCTTAAAAAGCATCATTTCAGAGAGAGACAGGCGCACCAGCAGGTGCCATTTCCAATTCCTGGAGGCCACCTTCTGCAGAAAAGGCTGGGGGACAAAAGCCGTGATGAGAGCAGTCTTCCCGCAATTTCGTATTCATGGAATTTGTTGTTACTTAACTTTTCACAAATCATTAGGCTGAAGTACCTCTCCATTTCCCCCCAAATAGTGTCATTTGACCTGGTATCCAGCTTAATACAGCCCCTGCTTTTGAATAGATTTCCTCACAAGTGGCAATCTCTAATAGGGTCACGTCGAGAGGCAGCCTTCCTGCATGCTGCCTACTGCACGTTAGCATGATGAGGGGAATTTCAGATGGCATTCAATCAAAAAATCTGAAAGTTTTATTAGTGAGGTTGGGGGCTTTCTTGTGTTCAGATGAGGCTCAATTGAAGCATGGCTCAGACATTTTTGACTAAGATTGCACAGGATGAAAATTTTTAAACTGTGCACATACTCGATGACCTATATCACCTTCCAGACCAAAGAGTTAGTGCTGTTTCTTAGAATATTGAATGTAAATTTTTTTTTCTCCATCCACATAAGCAACAGATAGATTCCCTGCCACTTAATACCAACATGGATGATCTTCAGTGTATGCAATAAATTACATATTAAACTGCAAAGGTCAAAATATGTCTTGGTGGAAAGTAATAGTACCCCTGCATTACTACTAATTTTTATGTCCATTTTAGTCACTGGATACTCACGTTTCTCTCCTCAGGATAGAACTGATGGTGAAAGAAAAAGAGCTGTAGAAAGAATATTGGGAGCCTGGGATAGAATTGTTTGCCTTTTCCAGTCTCGGCATCTAAAAAGAACTTGGAGTAGAATTAAGTCTTGCTTCACTAAGCCAAGGTTGAGGAGGGAGCAGGGAAGGCACATACATGTGGTCTCTGAGTAGAACCTGCTAGGCCAAGCGACAAGTATTATCTTTCAATGAATTCCTGACCGTGAGTGGTCGGCACAAAAGCAAAAATGAGTGAGATAGGAAATATGCCGTGATTCTGGGATCGGGCACTTTGCAGATCAGTCCTCACAGAAGTGTGAGTTGCTGTGAACCACGCTGATGTGACAACAGTTGATGGAAGAAACCACAGCAGCTTTGAACAATCCCAGTACCTCGATTTAGTTTTACCGCAGTTTTTAGGCTCCCTGCCAAGTTTTTGTCTTCCCTTCCTTTTCATATGTGAATACACACACAGCTAAAATGTGCCTTATCGCAAGTTTGGACTTTATTTTCCAGACATTCAAAAGTATTTGTTAGAACAAGTATTAACTATTTACATTATAAAAACATCAGACAGAATTGTTAAAAGCTTAAGTACTGGCCGAAGAGTAGGGGGGACTTTTTCCTATTTCTAACAAACTAACAGAACGCTTTCCATATTTCTGCTTTTCCATATTTCTTTCACATTCACAAATAATTTTATTTTATGGTTATAAATAATTGAAAAGCTTAATACAATATTCAGAAAAAAATTTAAAGGCACTTCTAGACTACACAACAATAAAAAGCTCAAATCTGAAATCTGAACAATGGTGTCTAAATTTTGTCTTTTTGTTATATGCTGGAAAGAAAACTTATTGTTTGATGAGTCTTTCAGTCATCAGCTGTCATGCATTGGTAGAAAATATATCCACAGGATCTGCTTGGGCTGGGCCATGCCCCTGGTTGGGACCCAATAGCCAGGGATGAGGCTGTCCCAAACCTGTGACATCTGCAGGGCACACACTAACATGCTGAAGACACTCACTGGTTGACTGGCTCAGAGGAAAAGGGGCCAGCCCACATCGCCCCTGCATGCACCTCACAGATCAACAGCAAACTGAAGAGGGCAGCAATCCCCTGGCCAGTATGCTTCAGAAAAACTATAAGCAATATGAAAGGGTCCTGAGACCTCCACCATTCACCTGTCTCAAAGAAACCAGAAACATGACAAGACAAAGAAACAACAAAAGCCTCCAACCACCGACCCAGGTAAAATAAGCCCAGGAAAGGTAAAGAGGAGATTGAGGGCAGCAAATATGCAATATCAGACACAGCCTCATCAGAAATAAA
This sequence comes from Hydrochoerus hydrochaeris, assembly GCA_004027455.1. Classification (NCBI taxonomy): domain Eukaryota; kingdom Metazoa; phylum Chordata; class Mammalia; order Rodentia; family Hydrochaeridae; genus Hydrochoerus; species Hydrochoerus hydrochaeris. The sequence goes on along the minus strand of PVLA01011869.1, from coordinate 44,649 downwards.
GAAATACTTCTGTGACCTCATCAATGAATTTAAATCTGAAATTCTAACTCAGGTGAAGCAAGATATAAGAAGATAAATAAAAGAAATGCTGGGCACTCCTCAAGAAGACACAAATGAAAGAATGAAGGAACCCAGAGAAAGGAGAGAAGCCTTTGATGAAGAATATAAATAAAATCTAAAATACATGAAACAGATCCAAACAGAATATCAGGAAATTAAAAACTCCATTGGAAGCTGGCAAAACTTCTTAAAAGAAACTAAAGACAGACTTTCAAAACTTGAAGACAGATTTGCAATGTATGATGGTGAAAGGAAGGATCTCTTAAAAATAACAAGGAACCAGGAAGCAACGATACAAAGGCTAGAAGAAGACAAGAGGATTTATAACTTAAGAATAAAAAATGTGAACAAAGAAGCAGGGACAAATATAAATGAAATAAAAAGGATATTCACAGAAATAATTAAGGAAAACTTTCCAAGCATAGGAAACAGAAGTGATGTTCAGATATATGAAGCATACAGAACTCCAGCCAGGTACAACCAAAACAGATCTCCTCCCAGGTATATAATAATCAGGATCCCAGAAATCCATCACAAGAACAGAATATTAAAAGTTGTCAGAGAAAAGAAACAGATCACCTATAAAGGAAAACTCATCAAAATCACAGCAGACTTCTTGATGCAAACTATCAAATTAAGAAAAGCTTGGAGCAAAGTATTCCAAGCCCTGAAAGAAAATAATCTCCAACCCAGATTGATGTACCCTGAAAAACTATCTCTCAAAATTAATGGAGAGACAAGATATTTCCATGACAAAGTCCTCCTCTGGGGCAGTTTGTGACCACCAATTCAACCCTGCAAAGAATACTGGAAGGACATTCTAGAGAGAGAGAAGAAAATCAGCAGGATTCCAGGAACAATGGCAGAAAGGCCTCAATAAAAGGGGCAGACAGTGGAATGAAGGAGAAAAGTAAACAACAATGACAGAAAAATAGGATAGCAGAGATGAGACAGAGAAGATTGGCTATATTGCTGTTTTGTCTTGACTGAGTTGGTTTGAATCTGGTATGTTTGATGGTATCAAGTCTGAGAGCAGAGGCAACTACTCTGAAGATAACAAGATTCAATAGGATACCCATTCTGGTTTGATTATTAACTGCCTTTGAAGTCTTACAATGTCTCTAATGTTTGGTTTTTATTAATAGTGCTATGTACTGCTATGTTTAATTATACTATACCTGATGATATAGACAATTTTATTGAAAGTAACAAGAGACATCATAGTAACTACCATAGATCACCTAGTATTATGGTTTTATATATCCTTTTCATTTCATGTTTCTCTAGGAATTTGTATTGTTGACTTATTTTGATTTTTTTCCCTCTAATACAGAAAGGCTAGGTATACATGTACAGACTTATACATGTGTAGAACTTCTAAACAGTTTACAAGAATTGATTATAGTTATTATAAAAAAAGAGTGGAAAAGAAAGTATTCTAAAGGATATAACTGCATGTATGTTTAAGTGTGTAAGATTGATAACCATATTACTAAGTTTTTATTGGATAGATGAACAGAATTGATTGCAGTCACACTGTTTAAATGTCCACTTTAATATGCTTTACTTTTGTAACTTGAACAACTACTTGTAAGAGGAAAATATGTAATTATTAACTAGTGATTTCTTACTGGTTTTTTTTAAATTATGTATTATTTTATCCTCTTTCTGTTTCATTTTTTTCTTTAAATAAAAATAAAAAAATTTAAAAAGAAAATATACCCACAGACTTTCCTCCTAGATGGAGATCAGTAAGCAAATTGAAATACCAGAAACATTCTGAGCAAAGAAGCTCTAAAAATCAAGACCAAAAAGTAAAGCTAGATGGCTTCCTCCCTACTGGTCCTTCCTTATTTTCCTCCTTTCATTGAAGAAGAATAATAGTGAACCAGGAATTGTCTATTTACTTTCCTGGAGCATTTGTAGTTCTGAATTCTGAGCATATGCTGTTCTGGAAAACCTTGTTTCAGTGATTCTGATTCCTTCTTTCTCCATAATTTGCCTGTCTTACAAAACCCAAATTAAAAAAAATTTTTTTAAATGGTAAGGTGCGAGAGGGAAGGAATAAGGGAACAAGACAGCCAGGGCATAAGATCAGTATAAAGAGATTCCAGCCTAGAACCTTTTGCATTCTGGGAAAACATTTCTTTAGGTTCAAGAAAAAAAATTATGCCTGTTTATTCAGCTAGGCCCTGTATAAATGGGAAGGGAGGGTACATCCTACAACAACTAGACCAAGACAGCAGCTTGTCTTCAAGCTTGTGCTCTGTAATTGAAAATTACTATTAGTGTCACTTGATTTACCTTACTGTTCATAACCAACACTGTGAAAAGGTTCATATTTGAACAGTTAATGAACATAATTAGAGAATGATGATTTCAGGGTATTTTAAGTTGCTTGCACTCTGCTAAGCAAGTGCTGCTATCCTGGGACCTCAGGCATCTGTCACTGGCGTTCATTTCATGGACCATGCCACCATTTTGTTTTACTGTTGATGTAGAACATTTTGAGTTTCGGAGATTTTCACAAATACTATTAAAAATGCTTTGTAAGGAGAGTTTATTTGGAGCTGCCAAGCCAAAAGTTTGACTTAGAGAGTCAGTTAAGGAGTCTTAAAGAAATTAAAATGTATTGGCACATCTCCATGCATAAGCAATAAACTACCAAATCAAAATCCCTTAATAAGATGAATTTTAAAATAATAAAGCCAGTTATATAATCAAAATAAAAATGTTCAGGGCCAAAATATCATTTTATCAAAAGGATATGTCATGAGTTGAATGATTCTAAGCTCAAATCTTAATTCTCACATATTACTATGAATGTTTCTTCAATACAACAGTGTCCTAAGTTCTGATGTATGTGGGCTCCAGTGCTCTGTTGAAAGGATAGCTGTATGAGGGACAGATATCTTATGGTTTTTGCAATACCTCATAGAAGGAAAGCTTAGGGTGCCTCTTGGGGGAGTTCATGAGCCATTTGTTCCTGGCCATTACAGTTCTTCTCCCTTCAAAATACCTATCATGATATTCAAATGCATTGCGTAACAAATCCACACTACATTGTTTTACAGATTATTTCTTTTCCAAGCACAAATACACACTTAGAAAAACTCATCCATTGCTTTTATGTTTGTTTCCATCTAAAACTATGGGAAAGTGCAAACACCTAGAAATTCCTTCATTCTGTGTCTTTGCATATTTTTTGTAAAGCCAAGAAGTAGCTATTATGATGAAATCTTATAGCTTTCTGATTTTTTCCAGATCTCAGGAAAACCATGACAAAACTGAGTTTACCACAAACCTGTTTCCTCTGTCAATATTGCCAGTACCATCAGAGTTTGCAATAAGTTCCTATTACGTTTATTGTAGACTGCATGCCTCCTATACATGGCCAGTAATTCCACAATGCTCTTACCCCATGCTCATGCCTACAATACATTCTCATCCTATTGTCTAGCAAATGATTGACAAAATGACCTGATGAGATAGGAACTATTATCCCCATTTTAGAAGTGCAGTAATGGAGACTAAAGAATAGAACAATCTAGTATGTGATTTAAGAAAATTGGTGGGCAGAAATGTTCAAATGTTGATTTGCCAATTCTGAAAACTTTGCTCCTTCATCAGGATATGGATAAAAGTTTAATAACTTATTTTTCCCAAAGAACTATGTAACACTTTCAGTATTATTCAAGGGGGTTCTCATGCTATTCGAAAAATTTCTAGCAAGAGGCTCTATCTGCATTCATGGCCTCATGCTTTGGGACTCATTCATTCTCATTAGGAACAAAAGGGCTCTACAGGCTGGTGTTGGGAATTTGAGGGCATGATTTACAAAACTTACGTCCTTCCCCTTCTGAAGGATCTAATAGATCTAACCAGTTTGTAAGATTAAACTACTGCATCCTCTTTGCTATCCTGCTGTGCACTTTGCTGCTCACCGATCCATCATGTTTTCTTTCCGTTCTTCCTAAGAGAACCCTGTTTATTCAGGTCTCCACTGCACAGTCTCAGAAAGAGGAGTGGATTCCCTCCTCTACGCAAAGGGTGGCCAGAGCCAGTTTAAAAGTTAGACCACTTTCCCCCTTAGTGATTGGTTAAGGAATGTTCAGAACATATGCCTAGGAGCACTGAAACTTTCCTGTTAAAGAATTTCCCACTTTAAGAAGAAAATAGGGAAAACCCAAAATATAGCTCCCGTTGCATACCGTGCTAGGGAACTGGACTGTCAAAGCCCAATGCGCTCAGTATTTTTAAGTGAATGTAATTGCATGATGAGTGACAGAACAAGAACCTGGGTTATCTATCAGTAAGAATCAATCGCTCCCTGGGTTCTTTTTCTCCAAAGACAGTTCCTTTGAATTAATGGCTATGTGTAGTGCTCTCCGGAGGAAAATTAGACTCCCCTAAAAAATTAAATCCCTTTCTGTCACAAAATAAAAGGCTTCCACTGGAATCCATAGTTTCCACATCAACTGGCTCTAAGATCCTCCATTAAGGGCAAGAGCTGTGCAGTTAGGGAAACAAAGGTCAGAGTCCCACACTTGTTATTAGGCCGAATGTGCTGCCTTTCTAAGCCTCAGATAAGGCTCTATGTGTCTCTTGGGGGTTAGTGTTGTGAGAGAAAGAGAAATCAGAAACAGAAAGGGTTTCCTCTGCTTCATTCAGAACGTGTGATTATTGGTGATAAGGATTTGGAGGTTGCAGGAGCCAACGCACAGGATGTCCCGGATGGGAACTCCTCAGGACAGGAGAGGAAATGCTATTTCCAGGATTAAGACAACTGGAGAACCCTCTTTTTTTAACCATAAATTTGGTATTTCATTTAACTTTTTGAAAATTTTATTATTTCCTTTTATTAGTACATGCTTGCATTCCATAATGATTACACTCACTGTAGGGACTTGGTAACATATGTAACACATTTTAATTCTTTTTTCCCTTCCCACCACACCATTTTTTATTTTTCTAGGACTGGATTCATTTATCTGAAAACCAGACTAATAGGCCAAAGACATGAAAACTGTGAGACAATTGTACTAAGTCTAGGCAAACTTTGGATATATTGTTCAATAACTGGATTATGATAGTGGCTTTCTTTCTCATTTTTCAGGTTATCTGTCATATATATGTCTATATTGTCTGAATTACTTTTCACTCATCGTTGAGACAAAATACCTGACGCCCAAAGTTAGAGAAGGAAAAATTCATTTCTTACAGATCTTGGAGGTCTCGGTCACACTCGGCTGATTCCGAGGCAGCCTGGCAGGGCAGGTTCGTGGCCGCCACAACAGCAAGGGGCCAACAGGCAAGAGCCAGGCGCCTTCTTCCCGCCCTTACATCACGGGCTGGCTCCAGCCCTGGGCGGGTCAGCACTCACACCACCAATCCGAGCACTAGACAACGAACCAATCACAAACGCTAGATTTTGTCACGTCTGTGATTGCATGAGGCTTGGGGCGGGGCCACAGGAGCACAAACCACTTATATATGATATATATATTACATAAAATTATATAAAAATATATATTATGTTATATTATATATGTTATATATTATATAAAAGTATATACATTATATATTAGATATTTGATAGATACAAAATATATATATATAAATATATATAATGTATATATAAAATATATATACAGAGATTTTTCATATAAGAGAAACTGATATTTAAACGTGTGTCTGAATTACTTCACTTAATACTGTAATCTCAAGGTGCAGCCATTTTTCTACAAATAACTCAAGTTATCCTCCTTTATGCCACAGTACTACGCCACTGTGCACTAATACCACACTCTCTTTACCCATTCATCTGTTGTTGGAGGACATATAGGCTATTTCCAAGATATAGCTATTACGAATTGTGCTGCTTTAAACATGGGCATGCATCACTGTGGTATGTGGCTTTCACTCTTTCAGAAAGATACCTAGAAAGGAAATAGCTAGGTCAAATGAAATTTCTACTTTTAGATGTTTGAGGAATCTCTATGCTGATTTCCATAGTGAATTTATCAATTCGAACTCCCACCAACAATTAAGAAGTGTTCCTTTCTTCCCACAGCCCCACCAGCATTTGTTGTTGGTTGATTTTTTGATGGCAGCTGTTCTTTCTGCAGTGAGATAGAATCTCAGTGTTGTTGAAAAAGTCAGTTGTTGGGCTGGAAATTTAGTTCAGCAGCACAGCTCCTGCCTGGCAAGTGCGAGGACGTGAGTTCAATCCCTGGTAAAAAAAAAAAAAAAAAAAAAAAAAAAACTTCAGTTGTTTGTAAATATCAAAGGCAGAAAAACAGCATGGTATAACCAAAAATTACTGTGGAATTGAACTTCAAATGATCTGAATCAGAGTCCCAAGGTCTGCCATTTACTGGCATTGGAAATTGGGTAGATTACTTTTTCTGACCCTCAGGTCTTGCAAATGTTAATTTGTTTACCAATATTTCGCAGGAATTGTGAAACATATTATTGCTATAGTAAAGTGCTTGAGGCAGGATTAAATTATAAAGAAGTTTCTTTAGCACAGAGTTGGGAGCTCCAGGGTGTAGCACTGGCACCACCTCAGTCCTGATGACCATCTCCCTGGTGGCAGAATCTCAAGGCAGCACACGGATCACAGCAAAGGCAGCTGCAGGCAGGTAGAGAAGTATGGTTCCTGTCCTTCTTCCTACAAAGCCACCAGGATTCAAACACAGAGGTGCGACCCAAATGACCTTATCTAAACCTAATTACTTTCCAAAGGCTCCTACTCTGAACACCATAGCCAGATTAAGTTTCCAACCTCTTCATGCAATTGCTGTGTTACTTTGGAGATTAAATTTGTGATGAGTTCCAGGGGATAAGACACTTTCAAACCACAGCAGCTTTGAAGGATTGCTGAGCATCTAGGCTACACTAATCAGAGCAAAGACCTTCTCTCAGTGCTTGGCAAACAGGAAGCACTCAGTAAGTGTTTGCTGGTGTTTACTGTGATGATTATCATTGTAATTCCCACAGCATCCACATCCCACACTCGTCCTCTGGAGAGATAATTTCCCCATCCCTACTCCACCTGCTGGCTGCTGAAAAGGACATAAAGAAGCATGGCATAAGCCGAGATGGCAAGCAGGGAATGCAAGGGCATGGGATGATTAGTTCCGTGTGGCTTAAGATGCATCCAGATTCACCGCTCTGGTCATCCAGACCACATTAGTAGATATTACAAAGTGTCATGAGCCAGGAGCAAGTGTCCTCCTTACACACGTAAGGAGGAAATCTATTCCCTTCTTTGCAAGTGGACACTAAGGGTGGGTGATGTCATTTTTTGGATGCAACAATAATCCCTCCAATTGTTGGATACACAAATGTATAACTACTAGCTAAGTCATAATACAGATGAAGGTCTCAGATAATTGTCTAAGAGAGGAAATAAACAGTCTTGGGGATAAAACTACTTATAATATAATTAAGTTAGTTGCATAAGCTTTTAATGGATTATATTTTTATGAGTACTAATACTTGTAAAATTTTTGCTTTTAGCAAATTATGTATCATTTGAACATACTGGCTGGTGTTTAATAAGAATTAGAATTATATTTTGCTTGTTATTTAAGTAAGTATCTTGTTACATGCCTGTTTAATGCTTGCAAAAACCATTCCAAACAATCTCTTTGAGTAAGAGTCTAATTACACATCTATCATTAAAATTACAGTGAGCTAATTGCCTTGGAGATATCTTTATCGCTCTTGCAGCTTGCCTAATCCTAATGCATGTTTTCAATACTCATTTGTTATTTAATTAACTAATTAACAAACAATACCTGTCCTATGGAAAATCCTAAATTAAACACTTGAGACTTTTTAATTGAATGCTCAATAACCCAATATAGTCCTTAATATTAGACCTTTTAAATATTGCAGAGATTCCATTGAATCACATATTAGTTTGCTCCTGTTATCTTTAGGACTTAAATTGGTAGAAAAAAAAGAAGAAGAAGAAGACGACGATTGATGATACACAAGGGAAAGCTAGTACCGCAAGGCTCCGGTGAAACAGAAAACATCCGCTAACAGCTGCCGAGCCAGCGGCCAGGCAGGGAAGCGGACTGGGAAGACCAGCGCCCCTGCCTTACCACATTAGGGAGTGAGCCCCATTTGAATGTCGGCACAAACAGGCCCCAAAGCCCACAGTCTGTGATGCAAAGCGGACCTCGTCAGGACCCCAGATCTACTCCACTCCATGCTGTTCTGAACACAACCGGGGGCCGGTCCTTCCTCCTCCTCGGGACTTATCTGAGGACTTGGGGAGTGTCTGCAGATGCGCTCAAGAGTGTTTCTTCGCACCACTTTGCCTGAGATGTTTTCCAAATCGCCAGTCCAGCCCCCTCTTGCTCATCTCTGACAAGTCCACTAAAGGGAGTGCTCCCTAATGCAGATCTAATCACATTCATGAGCTCTTCCCCTTGTCGGAGGATTCCCTTTTAATCTCCTCGCTTGTTAGCAACCTTCCTACCACTGAGCTGTATCCGCAGCACTTTTATTATTTTATTTTGTAAGAGTGTCTCTTTAAATTCCCCGAGCTAGCTTTGAACTTCCAAACCGCCTTGCCTCAGCCTCCCACGTAGCTGGGATTACAGGTGCCTTGCACTGTGCCCAGATCTCCAAAGCTTTATCTCGGGTCTCAGTGACGTCCGCACATGTCCAGCCGTCGCTCTGCACTCCATCAGGGTGATCACCTTATGTTTCCATGCGCCTCTGCTTTGCACATTATGGTCCTCCCTCGTTGGCCATTCTGGTCACTTTTAAGGGTGTGTTTTCCCCAGAAGTGCCTGCTCATGAAGCACGTAGTCAGAGTTAAAACCATCTTTTCCTGTGGCCTATTTCTATCATACAGTGCATGCTAACTTGTGTTGCTATTAGCTGTATATTCATTTGTCTAACTATGGACATCAGAACTGAAGGGCTAAAAGCAGGAGCTAAAAAGTCTGGGAAATACAGGTGTCAGTTCCTGCTTCATCACATATATGTGTGTAAATTTAAAGGCAAAATAAGTTCTCTGGTCCTCCTTTTTCACATCTTTAAAATGGGTAGAGCATACTTGCTCATTAGGTCACTGTGAGAGGTATGTGGCATGATGCATGAAAAGTGTCAATAATAATGCCTGACAAGTGGGACATTCTTAATCGCTGCAAGTCCATCTCAGTGTACGGCCACACCCCCCAGAACGTGTCCGACCTCCTCTGATCTCGGAAGCAAGTTCATCTTAAAAGTATTACCTATACTTAATGTTGTATCGCCTACAGTTTATGGCATATTGCAAATATATGCACTGAGTAAATGTTGCTAAACGAATGGATACTGAGTCAGTCCACGAATAAACGACTGAATGGATAGCTGGAATAAGAGATAGGAAAACTGGTGGGTAAATACTGAACTTTTATGTGCATTGGGAATTATTTCCTGCAGCCAAGGGATGAGACTGCTTCCATATGGCCCTGGATGAAGATTCATGACTATAAAGTAAATCAGTAGAGGTTAAAGTCAGTTCAAAATTAAATTGTGCTAAAAATTATATTTAAAAGTGAATGGGTTTCCTGAGTTTCTTTGAATTTCATTTGTGCAAGCAATGACAGAACAATAAAATGCTTGGGGCGTGACAGGGATTCGGGACTGGGTTACAGGACAACCACTGTTCCTGTGTCTTTATGAATCTGTGACTGATTCCAGTGCTCAGAGCCTGTGTTTTCAATAGCTCTGTGTTCATTGTTCTGACAGATACAGTATCTATTCATCTACCCCACACAGAGCTCAAACTTTTCAAACAGAGCCAAGGGTGCGATGAGCCTCTTTTACATTTAGCTCCTTAAAGTTTTACACTCTTTGCTTTTGCTGTAGGTAAAAGACCTTTGGGAAAAGCCTGAACTTCTTAATGTTGTAAAGCAAGCACCTAATATGGTGCCTGATAATTGGGCCTGTCTGTTCCCTTACCAAACATCACCAAGGACTGTTTTTCAGTTTTGATATCGTTGTTTGCATTATTGGGCTCCCTCACCCCCATAAAAAAAATTCAATGCCTCTCATGTGAGATAGCAATAATTTGATTAATTGCTCTATGTTTATACTGAATCATATTCTAGTAGCTTAGAAAATGTTATCAGTTGGAAATGGCATACTTGGAAAGTAATGTACACAGTGAGTGAAAATCACCTGCCCATCTTCAAAGCTTCTAGAAAAACAGACTTCTCAGAAAGGCTGTGCATGTGGGGCTCCTGCCAGGAGGCAGCACTGTGACCCACACTGCTTTGTATTTATGATCACTGGCTGCAAGACAAATGCTGAACCATCATGTTTCAAAAGAAAAAAGCAGTCATGTTCTTCCCTCCCAATAGTTGAACACTCATTTACAAAAATAAAAACCCCACCGATAGTCTGAACTTATTCCAAATTAATATTATTCTGCAAAGTTTTGCCACCACTGTTCATAATTTACTTGTCAGAGACTGTGAAAGACATCATTATAATTGCAATCAAAGAATTCCCTTTTGCCTGTGTTGAGAAGGATTTCTCCCACTTTCAATAATGTTTTTTGTTAAATCACATAAGGTGAGAAATAATAATAGGATATTGCTTAATTGAATATGTCATCATGACAGGAAGTACAATACTCCATTTTAAACGAGTCAGTCGCTCGCTGGCTACCACGATGGATTGATTGCCCTCATTATGTACAGAGCCGGCATTTCCCTCTGCCCGCTCCTCCCTCTCTGGTGGCTCAGCTCAACTGAGCTGTTGAAATCTTACATTTCAAATTAGCCAGAAACTTGCCATTCTTAAACATTACTGCATTTAAATTGTTGGTACTATTTCATATGCCGAGAGACTGGACAGAATTCTGAAAACTTCCATGGAAAGCTGTTTTTTACATAATTTAGCATAAGGAGCACAGCCTTTTCATCAAGGTGGCAATTCAGTCCTCTCTGTTGCTGGTCCTATCAAAGTGGACTGGGGCTGTTTTTATCACCCAGGCCCCCTAAACTGCTTTCCTGTACAATCTGACACCCAAATCAGAAACCATACGGTGAAAACTAGTACCAGGAAAAGAAAGAAAAGGTCATTAAATAAAACTCATATTCTATTAATCTAACCCTGCAGAAAATTACCGGGCTGGTAATGTGTCAGGTACCCATGTAATTATCATCGCTGAAGACATTTGTCTAATCAAGTATATTTTTCCTATTCAACCAGGAAACATACACTAACTTGTACTTCAAGGACGTCTCACTTTTCAAGACAGCTTGACTAATTTTTAAAAATCTGTCATTTGCTTGTGAGTAATGTTTGTAGCTACAGCCTTTCTGCGCTGTCACATCTCTGGTCTCCCAACCCTGGGCCCTGACTTCTCACACATGGGTGTCTCTCTCGTACTATATGAAAGACTTTCCCCGGAAAACCCACTTATTACCCTGGCAGGTGATCTGATCTTTTCATTCCCTGGCTATGGCGCTCCATTTTTAAGTTAAATTCGGTGGCTTGCAGGAAGTGGTCAGCAAAGACCACCAGCTCTTGAGAAGCCTTCTGGAATAGCAGCCGTCCCTCGGCTATATACCAACCACTTGCCCGGAATCATGTAACTGTTTTACTTCTATTTTATCTTCTTGTTCTCATTACAAAGTTGCAAATAACATTTTGTTAGTCCTACTCTTCAGATTGAAAAACAGACTCCCAGATGAAAAGTCACATTCACAAATACGCCACAACTGTTCAAGGCTGTGCTTTTCAAAATTGAGTGAACAGAGAGATCACTCGGAGATCTTGAAACACAGATTTTCAAGGTCCAGAGTGGCCTACGCCTGTGTGTTTCTGACACACTCCTCAGTGACGTTGCTGCTGGTCCCTGGACCACCATTGCTTATTGAGGAGCAGGCTGTCCTTTTTAATGCAGAGGAACCTTTAGTGATGGATCCAGGGAGATCTGCGTGGAGATGCCTTGCTTTGAGCCTACAGGTGCACAAACTCTTGAATCTATGATGCCAAACAAGGTATGGGCCAGTTGTGCTGGGAACCACGCCAGCCTCCATGTCCAACAGGCATTTTGCTCTCTGCCAGCAAGTCCTTGGCAGAAGTAGGACACGAACATTTTTCTGGCCTGCATTTGAGATTTCTCCCTTCCTATTTTTTTCTCAGTGAAGCCTTACAAGTGCCTTTTCTTGCACACCAATAAGCCAGCGTTTTTTAAGGGAGTTGTCCCAACGAAGCACTACCTTCAGTTTGAAAGGCCTGGCTCCCACCTTCATTTATGGCAGGAGGGATGCACACCTTGTTTCGCTCAGTGGAGCACCAGTGTATAACTTCCGCATTGCTAAAATTAATTAAGTCAAGAAAAGTAGATCGGGCAGGGACACCCATTTGGGAAACAGTTTGGCAGTGTCTCCCAAAGCTACGCTTGCACCTGATACCCTGTACCTCAGGAATTGCAGTCACAAGCACGTGTTTATAGAAAATGAGTATGTGTCGTGTTCAAGGCCTTCCGTGAGCGCTTCCTATATAGCAGCCGATGGGACCAACCCAGTGCCCACCAGTATATGAATAAGTTAACTGTTGAACAATCATACAAGCAACACTATGCAGTGGTCAGGTAGAATGTGGTGTTGCTACATGCACCAACCTGAACCCCACTCATAAGTTCACCCAAACAAGCCTGGTTCGGGACAGTACCCAGCACGTGACTCAATCTGTGCATGTTTAAGATCATTCAGGGCTCATTTATGTTGATAGAAGTCAAAATACTACAGTAGTAGTTACTTCTGAGTTGGGTTGGAGCACGTGTTAGCAGAGAAAGGCAGGAAGAGATTCAAGGTTTAGAAACGTTCTGTATCTCAGTTCCCGTGGGAGTTACAAGGACGTGTACATATGTAAAGTTAAGCAAGTGTGTATTTGCAAGTGTGTATATATATATAGTGTGATAGATAGATAGATAGATAGATAGATATCTCAAGCATAAATATCTCAAAGGCAGGGTACAGGTACAGGAAGGGCACAAGTCTGGGGAACGTGGGATCCAGGTAATGACCCTAGCCAAAACCTTCCTTTTATTAATCAAGTTTTTATTATTCAAAGCAATGTCGGGGACTCCATCCCTCTTATTGGGGCCACGCAGTTTCCTCTACCCTGCCTTGGGCACCACTGGGCAAACCCCTGTGGACATGCCACCTGACAGCAGTGAAAAGTGAAGAGAGACCATGCATGGACTAAGGATGAAAGAGACCAAGACCGAGGGTTACGGTTTCTCTAATTTTGTGCAGGTGAAGTACAGTGAGAAATAGAATAAAACAATCAATAATGCCAACTTAGAGAGTTATGATCACACAAAGACATGCCATATATTTTTTCAACAGTAAGAACCAGGAAAGTCAACATAGCATTTGACATTTTAAAAATGTCCTGTCCTTACATCAGCCAGTTTTTGTCTTGTTATTGTTGTTGTTTTTAATTAAAGATACTGTGAGTGCATTTGAAAAGGATTATATCCAGTAAAAGTCTTCATCTGAATCCCTGATTTTATTTACATGAAAAGTCAAATTTGAGGAATAAGTCATGGCTCGCACCTCTAAATAAATACCTTGCCTTTAGTATATTAGTAATCCATACAGATTCCAAGGGAACATTAAGAGAAAAGGCAAATTTGTGGGGAAGGGAAGTGGACTGATCTCTGGGTCTCAGTAGTACACTCACAACAAAAGCAGCTATCTACCGAGTGCTTATTATGAGACTTTGTAAAGATTCTGTAAAACACCATTATTATACCCACTTTACAGGTGAGAAAATTGAGAAACTGAGAGGTAACAGAATGAGGAACTTCCCCAAGGCCATGCAGCTCATGAGCCATCAACATGGCTCTTGAATTCAGTTCTCTCCTGCCTCACCACTACAGATCCACAGAGTTTCCTGGAGGAGGCAACAGATTTCCACGCACACTCCAAGGGTTCTCAGACTCCTCTGGGGCCTCCAGATCAAGTTCACAGATCTGCCATTCTCTGAGGCCGCATTCTAGGACCTAACTCCTGTGTCCCTAGGTAGCAGGAAAGGATGGATTGCTCTCTTGCCTTCTGGACAAGATTAAAGGGGGTTCCACCTCCAGGTTTTCAACTATTTTGTGCCTGAAAACATTCACCTTTGTTTGACATTTGTAAAAGAATTGGTGCATCCGTTACTGCTCTCTGGGCCAGCCCACCCACTTCCAGAATTGACAGAACCCAGTTTTACAGTGAAATCCAGGCTGTGCAGGATGGGTACAAACACAGACTTTGAGAAGAAGGCGGGGTTTGAGTCTGGAACCTCCTACCTACTACCTGTATGAGCTCAAGCAAGTAACTTAACCTCTGTGTGTTTCAGTTTCCGTATCTGCAAATCATACATAATTATGGCAATTTCCTCGGGGGAATAATATAAAGAATTAATTAAAATTTGTAAAACATTTAAAGGAATGCCTAATAAGCAGTATCTTTAAGGATGAATGTTGCACACCATGTATGATCTTCTTTGGTATCCATGTGATATCGTGCTTCATCTATTATTTTTGATAAATTGCACCCCTCTCTACAGAACCCCATAATCTAATGACAATCTATTCAACTCAAAAATTTCACCTGCAAAAACAGACATCACAGTCATGGTATTAAAACTCATGAGGGGAATAATTTTGTTCATCAAAATTTCATAACATAGCAGTCACGTGCTGGGTACTGTCCCGAACCAGGCTTGTTTGGGTGAACTTATGAGTGGGGTTCAGGTTGGTGCATGTAGCAACACCACATTCTACCTGACCACTGCATAGTGTCGCTTGTATGATTGTTCAACAGTTAACTTATTCATATACTGGTGGGCACTGGGTTGGTCCCATCGGCTGCTATATAGTTCCTCATTCTGTTACCTCTCAGTTTCTCAATTTTCTCACCTGTAAAGTGGGTATAATAATGGTGTTTTACAGAATCTTTACAAAGTCTCACCAGTTTTCTCATTCATTTGTTCTTCCACTGGAGATACCTGGCTGAAAGGAAAACAGATCTATATAGGCCCACAGTCAAGAGTTTAGGGGTGTTGGGGGGACAGCTCACTGGGGTGCTCCGCTCTGCCTCCCCTGGCACAGCCGGCTGGCTGCCCATTCCTTTTCAGTGTTATCTCCCTCTGGCTGTGTGTACCCTCAACTGCAGGCTTTCTCAGCACCTCTCCCCACTCACCCCCACAACCGGTGGGGCACAGGGGTCACCTGGTCCTGAACGTCGAATCTGTGCTTTGCTTCAGTCTCCCTCAACTCCATCTTCTTTGTCTACTTCACCTGGTCTCCTTATAATTATTATCCTCCATCGCCTATCGATTGTAGTCTTTGTTGTTGTTTTTTTAACTTCATTACAAGCCTCCCCACTAGTCACCAGTTTTCTCATTCATTTGTTCTTCCACTGACTCAGCAAAGGCACACTTAGGAGCACCTACTGTGTGACATACACACCCTGTGGTCGTGAGGTCAATGCAGGCGTGGACCACTTCATGCTAGGTCTCTGTTACCCCAGTTGCCATCTTTGCTCCTCTGGATGCCCAAGCCGTATCTAGGTACCACCTGAGACCCAGTGCCCTCTCATGACTCTGCTCATACCCTTCTTGTCAGAGAATCCCCTCCTGTTTATATCTGTTGTTTATATTAACTCTTGTTGTTTTCTGGGGACAAGGACATGGTGGCACCCCTCTGCTACAGAGTCGGAAGTCTGACTCCTTCATCTGTGTCCCCCAGCATCCCTGGGGGTTCTTACTGCCTTCAATCATGATGGATATATCTGATGTCCTGCCAAAGCCTCATGAGCTCGTAGGCTGGGCTGGGGACGCGACTGGGTCCTGGGGCTGTGACGCTCTTCCCTGGATGAGTGCCTCGTTGAGTTTAGAGCTGAATGGGACGCTGGGAGGTGAAGCCTGATTGGAGGAGGTGGGCCACTGGGGTGTCGCCTGAAGTGCTTTATGTCCTCCCCTCTTGCCTTGATCCTGTTCTCTGCTTCTGTCTGCCCTGCCATGAGCTGATTCTCCTCTGCCACACCATCTGTTTTGGAGTCCACTTGCTATGGCTTGAACTCTCTGCAAACTTGAAGCCAAAGTAAAGCTTTCCTCATTTAATTGTGAGTGTTGTGTATCTTGTCCCAGCAACAAGAAAGTAACAGAGACAGATTGATTTCGATGACTGGCCTGAGAGTTGGGAGAGCTGCATTCTGCTTTCGCCATCACTTCCTCGCACCCCATCATTCTGTGCGGCATTCCTCCACTAAGATACGGAGGCCTTAGGGAGTGGGAATCATCCCACTGTGGCTGGGAGCGACGGAACTACATGGAAACAACAGGGATAGGGCTATCAGAAGCCAGGCTCCATTGTGGGTACGGGCACATGTGGCCCTGACCTTCCATCTTCCCAGGGTCCCTTAAGCCATTGAGCTCTAAGCTCATTGAGGCAGGGCAGTCATCCACAGAAGAGCGTCACAGCCCCACAACCCAGTCACCTCCCCAAAGCTCATCCTACAAGTGCATGAGGCTTTGGCAGGACATCAGATATAAACCATAACAACCAAGGCAGTAAGAACCCCCAGGGATGCTGGGGGAACACGGATGGCGTCAGACTTCCGCATCTGCAGCTGAGGACTTGGCGATGTCCATGTCCCTAACAAACAGTAGAAGTTTGCCAGAAAACTCCCCAGGCTTCACTCACAGCACCGTCTCGGAGAAGAAGAAGGTGGTGGATATAACAGCACACTGTGGTAGGTATGTTCACAGAGATGAACATGAGGCCATGCCCATTTTTACCAAGCCACAAGTGGCACAAGACACAGAAGTCCCCACTGGCCAAGACAGAGAGCAAACTTAGAAGCACCAGCTCCCTGGAAGCATGTAATGAGGTTCTGAGTACAAGCAAGCGTCATTCCCATATGTGGGGAAATACCAAGTTAGTGAAAAGACAGGAAGGAAGGGAAGAAAGGATGGAGAGAGGGAGGGAAGGAGGGAGGGCAGGAGGAAGGAAGGGAGGGGGGAAGGAAGGAAGGAAGGAAGAAAGGAAGAAAGGAAGAAAGAGAAAGAAAGAAAAAAAAACCACCCATAGGCTTTTCTTAAAGCCTAAGCTACTACTGCAAACAAATCATATCAGATATCCTGCCTTGGGCTGGGGCTTTAACTCAGTGGCTTAAGCACCTGTCTGGCAAGTGCCAGGTCATGAGTTCGATCCCTGGTATAAAAAAATATATATATATATATCCTGCCTTTGGTATCATTCCAGGCCCAACCCACTGAGAAACTTTAAAAAATAAAGTACGCTCCAAATGAAGGGGGAGGAGGGGAAGAAACAAGCAGAGGCCCCGGAGAAAGGGTCTTTTACTTGCTTTAAAAGAGCGCTGTTTACCAGGTCCCTGGCTCTCCATTTCCTCCACCAGGTCTCCTTTCCATAAGAGCATTACTAAAAAAAACTTTTAAAAAAGGGAGAGAGAGAGGGAGACGGAGAGACAGTCATGCCAATTGCTAATGCAAGTTTGGGGGGAAGAAAAGCTTATTCTCCAAACAGGAGTTGAAGTCAGGAAACTGCTAGCGATGGCCAAAACCCTCCGCAGCAGTTACCTGAACACGACCGAACTAACCCTGGCGTGCCCTGGCCTGGGCGCCTCTCTTCCAGCCTGGCAGGAGAAGGCAGGGAGTGGGGCGAAAGGAGGGGTTGGCACAGGCAGCGCCCGCGTACACACACTCACACACACACACACACACACGCCCGAGGAAGGAGGCCCCTGATGCACACAGCTCTGCCCAGCTCACCTCAGGGCACGAAGGGCAGCGGCTGGACAGGGCCATTCCCGGGAGCAGCAAGTGCCCTGGGGTTCCCTCGCCTCATTCATCCGCTGCTCAGGCCCTGGAACCCCATTTCCCCAGTGAGCAGCCCAAGGGCGCCAGGCTGACCTTTGCAGCCCCCTTCCCAGGGGGGTGTGCGTACCTCAGTGTGAGGGGGCCAGGGAGGGCTGGGGGCCCAGGAAGCAAAGTCCTGGGGAGTACTGAGGCTGTGCGCCCAGCTCCCTGCCAGCCGGGGGAGCGGAGCGCCCTTCCCAGGCGGTGTCCCAGCTCGGTGCTGAAGTCGCCGGTCACAGAGCAGAGCAAACCGCTCTGACAAGGCTGTTACTGCTGTGAGGGTTCAAGGGTGCCGGCCGCTAGGTCAGCGGCTGCCAATCAAGCGGACAGGAAAAGCCGCTCACTGAGCCTGTGATTTCTACCTAGGCCGCAATTATCCCGACTATTCCGGCACCTCGGCGGCTCCTCTGATTAAACCTGCCTCCCTTTTACATCTCTTTCAGAGAGCGCTTCGCACACTAATTAGTTGCCTGCTCTCCACTGAGATGTCAGACCCTCCGTCAATTTATCTCTATCTCGCCCTGCTCAGAGTGACTTCCCCAGTTATCAAAATTTAATCATGCCTTCAAAAATGTTGAAAAGTGGTCATTAGAGGCAAAAGGCCACAGGATACAATATTCATTTTTCTCTATCTCCCAGCCATCCAGCTGGCATCTATAATGGATATCCTGGGGGCTGTGAGAACGCGCTGATTTATGCAGCCTCGGCCTGGCTCTCACCGTGCTCCGCCGGGCTGCTTGAGAGAACAGGTTTTAACAAGGTCTGAGGTGGGAGGACATTAATCACAGCGGCATTGTGTGTGGAAAAGGGTGCTGGGTAGTCAAAGAACCCCCTACAGGGGGGCAGTTAGGGGTTTTTTTCCCCTCACCACCTTCTCAGTGATAAAAGAGAGTTTGACAATTGATTAGACCTTTCTGTAACCTTGCAGCCCTGCGAAATGATGAGAGAGAGAAAAGAGGGAAAGAATGATTCTCATTCCGACGGTTTTAAATGTGCAGTAACTTTATGATTCTTGACTGAAACTGGCTATCAAAATCAGTCCCAACTCAATACCATCTAAAGAAGACCATTCTAGGAATCAGAGCCCTTGCGGCAGGAGGTGTCGGAACCCAGCACAGGCACTGACCGCTGGCCGCCTCCTGGGTGGGTTCTGATAAAAATCACACCCGATAAATCCACCTCTGCCTGCCTGCTTGGCTGGAAGAAAGGTTTTAGTTCAAAATCAACAAGGATGAACTGAAACCGATCTGCAACTGGGAATTTAACCTTCCTTCCATTTTCTTTCAGAACTGCCCCTCTTTGCGACTGTGCCTCTCTTTTTGACTTCCCGCCTTGTCCCCAAGCCCAAGGAAAGCAGCAGTGGACACTGGGCCCTCTGTCTCTCTGCAGCAATGGCAGGACCCTAACACACCCTTGTCCGCCTGCCTCCTCTGGCCCTGCAGCACCCCCAGATGCTTCCCAGCCCTGGTCCAGGAAGCAGCCTCCTCAGCATCACAGAACATGCAAGGTGATTTTCTGCCTTTTTATTCCTTACTCTTGCCTTTCCTTGAAGCATATGGCAGAGGGAGAAAATCAGATGAAAAAACCTTTAGAGAAATTTAGGAAGGCATGTGACAGAGAGAGGTGTCAGGATGATTAACTGTCAGCCCTCTGTGCCCCCTCCTGCACCCATTCACCCTCAGGTTCGGAGGCCCCCAGTGGCTAGCTTTGTGTGTGTGTATGTGTGTGTGTGTGTGTGTGTGTGTGTGTGTGTGTGTTCCAGGAACTCAGCCTAAGTCTGGCCCAGTGAGAGGACAGTTAGGTACAGAATAATTTAGAGATGTGTCTTGACCTCCATCTGGGAGGCTCAGAGACACAAGGGAGTTCCATTCATTTATCTTGGAGTCGAAAGGGAAGTGATCCACCTGAATGCCATGCAGTTGTGCAGTTCATGCCCTGGTCTGCCCTCTCCCAGATGCCAGTCTAGAAGGGGATTAGATTTATCACCACACCCAGCAGCAGGACACACTAGGCAGGAGGGAGGCAAAAAGGAAGAAAGCTAGATGTTGGTTCACTTATCTTACTGACTCCCTGCCTATGAAACATTCACTGTCCTGTTAGGAAATATACTCCAGCCAGGAAGGAATATGGGTCCAGAGAAGTAGTAAGAGAGGGGTGTTCTCATGAACTGTGAGACAGTACTTTTATTGACAGTGGACCCCCCAACCATTGTCTTTGGGTGCCAGTTATGACATGTTCCACACATCTATCAACATTTATTTTCATATTTAAAGCCTGTCTTCTGATTCTTGTGTTAAACTCCATTTTCCAATCCAGAATTGCGATCCCACTGGTTTACTTTCTTAATCCCACATTCAACATGGTCTACAGACACACTTTTGTTTGTAACATACTTGTAAGATACCCATCTTTGCTTCTTCTGGTTCTATTTGGATCTGAAAATCATTGGAGATGGTAGCTACTGTTTACTCAGTGCATAGCTCTAACCCTGAGAAAGGGAAAAACACACACATGACAAACAACACTCTGTGGGTCACTGGTACAGCAAAGTGACCAGAATGATGGAGTCCATTATGGTGAGATGGCAGAGACTCGCTCACGCTTTTAAATCTGATGGGATAAATCCAGTGGAGAAAATAACTTCAAGGAGTGAAATGGAAAGAGAATGGTTTTGTATTATTTTCTTTTGTAGCTACCATAATTCTAGATAAAAATAGAGGACATGTTTACATAATCTGCAGTGTATGGGATAGAAAAGTGTAAGTTTCTAAATTTAAATGCAAATAAGAAAATCTCATTTGTTTTTTTTAATAACACTGTCTGCTTTTATTTACTCTACCAAGAAGTGTGTTTCTATTTTATTTGTGTAAAGGAATTACTTTAGAACAAGGATACTTAACATGGAATCCCTAAATAGCCCATCCATGTTCACCAAGTGCCTTGGATACTTTTTTAGTAAATTTTCAGGGGTCCTGAAAGCTTGGATGGAAGAGTATTACACCCCCATTTTAATTACTTCTTAGCTGTAATTTAATATTTCATTCAACTATGAAAGTATACACATCAGGTTTGGCAATATCCATGACTTTGTCACCAATAAAAATAACCAGCATTTCACATCACATTACATTGGCTCCAGATAGCTCAAAACATCTTTTATATTTATCTGTTCTTTGAAATTATAACTGTTATTAGACTTGCTGCTACATCTCATTACTTAATGCATTCATGGAGGACATATATTACTATTTTGCTCATTTTAATATTCATAATAGTATTTCTATATAATTGATTTCCTTTGAAACTCCGTGTGTTTTGTAGTACGTCCTATGGCCCGTGTTCAGACGTTCTCCCAAAGCCTTGTGCAGTCATAGGTGACTGCCTCTAGAGAATGTCACACTGCAATAGGTTCATGGTACAACACTAGGGTTGAGAGTACTAGGGTTAAGGGCGTGAGTGCACCCCTCTAGATAAAAGGAGTAGAAACAGCTGTGGTCCTCTCTTGTTGCTTTGTTACCTTCTTCCCACCATGAAATGTTTCTCCTCTGCAATGCCCATCTGCCATGCGCCACCCTGCCTTGGAGCCAGTTTGTTACGTGTGTCACCTCCATGGCAGTCACCTTTAGCAAGCCAACACTGTGGGAGCTGTAATGAGTATAGATGGCAAAAGTGGGATAGAAATACCTGAGCCAATGTGTTCCCTAGGTCCTATAAAGGCATAAGATCCTGAAATAAATATTGGAAATCTCTTCCCAATCTGAGAATAAATACTGGAAAATTTCTTCCCAGAAAAGGAGAAAGTCTGACCTGCTGAAGCTGAGTTCTGCCTCTGTGTCTGACAGTGTTTAGTTCTGTGACCCAGTGAGAGAGAGAATCACCTAAAATTTAATACTAAGCTTTAAACAACGGAGAATATTGCAAGTGGAAATGAACTTTTCTAACCCATTTACAGTATTAACCATAAAATAAAGGAGTTACATGAGATCATCACTAAATTTAGATTTTAAAATTCAGTAGGCAAATGTTTGCCTTTCCAAAGAATGTAAGACTCTAGACAGCACTGAGAATTGTAGTTAAGTAGTTAAACAAAAAGGTTTTTTTTTCTCATTCTACCAATTACCTTCTCCTACTCCTTTACATTCTTTTTCCTTCTCTTGTGCCACAACTACAGATATGTATGAAAGCTATAATTTTCATTAAAAGACTCATGCAGATTCATAGCAGAAGCTAGCAGATTCCAAAATTAAAGTGCAGACAGACAATTAATCTACAAAATAGATCTTGTACAATATTTGGTACTAGTTTCTAGTTTTATGTCAGCAAAAGGGAATGGATAATATCTACTTGAGAGAAGTTTGGCACTAACAAGAACTACTCTTAGGGCTGGGGACATAGCTCAGTGGCAAGGTACCTGCCTGGCAAGCACAGGGTCCTGAGTTCAATTCCCAGTGCCAAAAAAGAAAAAAGAAAAAAAAATAATTCTCATGCTTGCCTCATTCTTTTCACCCAAAGTATAACAGATATGCAGATTCAAGGTGTGGGAAATAGAGCAAGGTAAAAAGAAAAGAATCCCTAACTAGGGTTGTGGTGGAAGTAATTGTAAATAACTTTTCCTATGTTAATTACTATGTGGACTGGATTCCTAATAATTTAAAAATAATGAGAAAAGTGATAATTTTGCTGAATTTTGTCCAGGACAAAAAAAATATTGGTACACTAAATACATTTTTAAATGGCAGTAGAGTCAAAATTAAATTGCCTCTGGATTAGGTCCAAAGAATCTAGTTAGTTCTACCTACTGGTGCTATTTTTCTGCATATTTTAAGAATTGTTTTCTGAGCTATCCAAGTAATTGACTCAACTTCTCTTCATTTTACCAACACAAATGTAAACTGAAGATTTTTCTATTTAATTTTTTGGTTCTAGGAAATTATGAAGAATAGTCATAATAAGTCAGTATGTAAAAGTAGTACAAAAATTAGGGGAAAAAATTAACCCTAGAAAACAAGTATTATTGGTAAGGATTGTTGACTTCTTGTCAAACAGTTTTCATCAATGCAAGTTAATAACTCAGTTAGCTGTCCACATGGGTGTATGTGGTGAAGAGTCCTAAAGAAGCCGGCTACTCACTGTGACCCATCAGCAGCACAGAGTGGCCCTCACAGCTGTTGCTCATCAGTTTGTGAAGTGATCGTTTAACGGCATCCTGGTCTCAGTTCGGGAGGATGAGGTGCTGACACTGGACATCATTTCTCAGTGGCTCTCCATGTTTCCATACGCGCCTATTCCACAGGTCATCTGGTCTACCCTGAGCAACAGCTGGGTGCCCTTGACCGCTATGACTGGACCTGCTAATCTTCACTGCAGGAGTTGGAACAGGAAAGGAATTCTTCACCCTCACCCTCCCTTAGGCTACGTGATTAGTATCAAAGTAAGGCAACATTTGATAGAGCTATCAGGATTCATGAGCATCTACCTCATTTCTGTGAGAATCTTTCTTAAATTCTCTGTTTTTCTTCAGACAACATAATTCTCCCTGAAAAGGAACCATCATAGGAATTGATATATTTTTGTGGGCAAATAGAATCTGTTTTGACTGCATACATATAACATTGAAGGACTAAGGGTATCATTTTAGCTACAGAAGAGTGTGTTGGAATATTATGTACACATACTCCTTAATGCTAATATCCGGTATCTCCCAGTGTGTACCTTTATTCTGTGTTACATACAAATAATAGAACTGGTATCAGAATACTTTCATTATCATTACATAGATAGGCTGGAATCCACCAATCAAATGCAGTGAGACCTAGTTATGATAATTGCATTTTACATTTATACAATGGAAAATATATTTCATTAATTTTATATTCGTTTCACCATATATATCCTTGGGAACCAGTGGCCTGAATTGTCTATTTTTCCTCTTCTCTTCTACCACAAGAAATGCATCTCTAAAAATCAGATCTTCATGAAGCTCTGCTGTGGAAAACACGGAACTGGCAATCAGTGCTCACTGAACAGGGAAGAACATTGTACTAGTGTGCAACTATCACCATAGTAAAAGTAATATGCACACTCATGCAGAAAGCAATGGATGGCTGCTAGGTTTTCCATCTAAATGTGTGTCCATCAAGTGATTCCATATGACTTTTTCATCAAGCTGTTTCCTTCCTGGTGTATTTTTTGCTGGTGGAGATAGAAGGGGCATCCTTAGTGGAAAACCCCAGTTTACAAGGGCTACTTTGGTGATTTAGCTGAGCAAAAGCATGGTCTTCTGTACTTGGCAATCTTAACGGTCATGAAGAAAAGCAGATTTGTACATGCTGAAGGCTGAAAGTACTCATGAGGTGACATTATTAGTAACAAAGTGAGTCAAATTGTATTCATCACACATGTAGGGTACTACAACAGAAAACTCATGACTTGAGTTGAGCCGAATTGAAAAGTTTTTTCTGCATTTATGTTGAGATTGAGAATTGGGCAGCAGCTCAGCTACACCAAGATAGCAAGTGCACATTCTAGATTTACCTCACACCCTTCTCTTGCAGGATTGCTTTCTCTAACACATTTATTTCCTTCTAGAAAAAGGAAACTAGAAGGGTGCAGTTTCAATTCCTTCCCAACTCTAATGTGAAAGAAAAGGCCACTCAACTCAGAAGATACAGGACAACAGCATCACCTGCAACAAAGGAAACGCTCAAAAAAGATAAAATAAGCCACATGTTCTCAGGTAACCCACACACAGAAAAAATTATGAGCCTGCTCTATTTATACACATGGGCCCAGTTTTCATACACTATTATGGTCTCGTATTATATATCTTTAAATCATCCAGCCAAAGTTTCTGCCTCCGCCTAATGCTGCCTCTAATTTAGGATGAACAACTACTCTCATAAAGAAAAACTGCTGCTGTGGCTGTTTATTAGGCTGCAGAAAGGTCTCACTGACTAATGTCCCAGGATTAAATGAATGTGGAATAATAAGAGCTGATTTATTTGTGCTCTGCTAGGATAAAGCTGCCACTGATTTTACAAGAAACTATTCATCTGGGGCCCACTATAGCTAGTAAATTGTGGCTGTTGCTGAAATTAGTCTCCGGGCCTTCGTGTAATCTACAGTGTGAAGGAGCAGTGTGGTAATAAAGCCACTGTGGGTACTTGGCTTATTTAAAAGGTCCCCCCTTTTATCCCTGTCTTCGGGGAATCTAAAAGTCAACCTTCTGAGATCTCTTTTGGAAATTCAGCCATCCCTTTCCCGCAAGCTGCAGAATTTAAGGCCAGAATTAAAAGTATATAGCCCCCAATAAATAAATACCAAAGCAGTCACATCTCTCACCTCTGGCTTAATTTTTTGGCACAGAATACAAGAAAAGCATTCCTCAGTCTTTGGACGTGGATATACGTAATGAAAAAGAGAATCAGCCCCAGAACAACAGTGTGCTTGGATCTTCTGAAGCCCCCCAGGCCCATCTCCCCAAACTCACTGATAACCATTTAATGCAGGACTTTGGTCTGGGCTTTTTCAATAAATAAAACATTGGGCCCAGTTTGAAACAAACCAAAGAATAAGTCAAATCAGCACAAAGAAATACAGTTGCAACCTGACACCACTATAAGTGTAAGAGAGAAATTTTGTAGACAATCATACCCACTCTAACTCCCTCTAAAAAAATAAGCTTCTTAGGAGCAAGAGCTCAATTTTAGACACTGCTTTCTATTACATTCTGCCTCACTACAGTTATTTAATTGTTGAACAAAAAAACAAAGCAATACATTAAGAGCCAATGAAAATAACAATTGATTCTCCAGGCAATGGTGTTCTCTACATTTTATTTTTCAAATTTTTTTTAAAAAGGGTAAAATTAAACAGAACAAAACAGATCATAAGATAACAAAGTAAGAGACATAGATTTCAAAGCAAGACAACAGGAGATCTTCACTCTCTATCATATTATCTCTTGTTTTCTTCCAAATAGCTTCCATATCTTCACATACAATGAACTCATACAAAACAAAATAGTATAGAACTGATCAGAACAGGATGATGAAGGCATTTTAGGTCTTCAAGATCAGACAAAAAGGAAGTCAACAATGGCTGTCATAGTGTCTCTCATTCTCTTCAAAATAGCTGTCCATACCTTCATGTATGTTGAAATTAAACAAAACAAAACAGACTAAGGTCACTCTGAGCAAAGAATAATGGTATTGCTGGATTTCACATCATGAGGCTACAGAATCAGCACTGGGCACCTCAGTGTCTCTTTTTCTTCAAAGTAGCTGTTATTTCATTGTGCATTATATTACCGATTTTCATAAACTTTTTAGAAGTTCTACGCATGCATGAGTCTCTACACGTATACTTATCCTTTCTGTATTTAGAGGGAAAAACAAAACAAACCAAGACAAGACAAAACAAATTCTTAGAAAAACACGAAACAAAAGACATATAAACAACAATAACAAGGAGCCCAGAACACTGACAATATAGGCCTTCAAAACCAGGTGGTGTGAGCAGAACTAGGTTTGTCATTTTACGTAATTATCTTCAGGAGTTCCTCAGGTCACCACACAATAATACGCACAACTGTTCCAGTCCTATTAATGTTGACTATTTTGTTACAAGAACTTGTAGAGTTTGTAACACAATCATCTCAGCTGTCCTAAGTGTGTTCATATACTTTTAGACGTTTTCTTGTCCCTTCCTTTTCCTTCTTCCTCATTTTCCCTGAGATATTATTTTTCCCTTTTGAGCAGATTCTTATCCTTTCACTGTAATTATTGAGTTTTTTGTATCTTATGTGCTCTTACCATTTCTTACGCTATTTACACATGTGAGTTTGATTTACTTCACTTATGAGTATAGTATCGAGTTATAAATATTTCAATGTGAACATTCTTTATAGCAGAGTAGTACTACATTGTATAAAAATACCACTTTTTTATCCATTCTTCAGTTGATGGGCACTTAGGTTGTTTCCAAGGATCTGGCTATTACAAATTGTGCTGCTATAAACATGGGTGCACATATATCACTGTGGTATGATGTTTTCAGTTCTTCTGGGAATATGCCTAGGAGTAGAATAGCTGGGTCAAATGGGACTTCCAACCTCAGATTTTTGAGGAATCTCCAGACTGACATCCACAGTGACTGCACCAGTCTACACTCCCAGCAATAGAGCAGAAGAGTTCCTTTTCCCCCACAGCCTCTCCACCATTTGTTGTTAGTAGTTTTCTTTATCTGGCCATTCTTTCTGGAGTGAGATGAAACCTCAGTGTTGTTTTAATTTGCATTTCTCTAATGACCAATGATACTGAACATTTTTTCATGTATTTTTTTTTTGCCATTTGTATTTCTTCATCTGAGACCTGTGTATTCATCTCAGATGCCCATTTTTGGAATGGGTCTTTGAATTTGGGAGGATCTGATTTTTTTAATACTTTATATATTCTAGATAGAAGTCCTTTGTCTGAAGAACCGTTCACTAAAATTTTTTTCCCAATTTGTGGGTTTTCTTTTGGCTATGCTGGAGATTTCTTTTGACATGCAAAAACTCCTTCATAGGACATGATCCCAGTTACTGATTCTGTGAAGTATTTCCCATGCGGTTTGATTCTTGTTCATGAATTCTCTACCTACCCCTATATCTTCAAGATTTCTACCTACTTTGTCTTCCAATCTACATTTTAATAATAGTACCATCAGAAATCACTTCAGATTGTTCTTTTTATCTGGTCTCCTTTGTCAGATTGTTTATGTCCAACATGATGTTCCACATTGTTTATAATCAAGATGATAAAAAAAAGTAGCAAAAACAACAGTAACAGCCAATCCGAATAGTACTTACCTTGTGTCTGGTTTTCAAAGTTTATGTGATGCCATTTCATTGTATTTCACCAATACAATGGAAGAAGTCAATGTTACCCTTATTTTTACAGGAAGGAGATTGGAATACAGAAAGAGAAGAGATAAGATTCCCCAGCTTGTTAGTAGCAGAAAAAGCATTTTAATCCACAGGACTTAGTTTTTAAGTCCTTGCTTAGCTACAAGACTATATTAGATTTTTAATGATATGAAAAAAATATATGTGTACCTTATAGTGCTTCTGAGGGCTCATTTATTCTAGTAAATTCCAGAAATTTTGGCTGTCATTATTAAATATCACCAGAATACGGAACTGAGTTTGGTTTAGTACTCACTCTCTTATGCAGGTTTTATTTACTTAATTCTGATTTCCTTAATTGTGTCCACCTCACCATGTTTCCAAACTTGCCTTCTTCCCACAATCCTTCACTTGGTCCCACAAATCAGGACCTAAGGGGAGGAAATGATTTGGAATAACTAAGTGGGTGCCAGCCCACTCACACCCTCAATGACAGGAAAAATAAGTGGTGGTGAAAATCCAGCCTCTCCCTCCCAGCATGTGGCTTCAGTCCTTTACCTCTTCTGACAGTCTGACCCAAGTCACTGTATTGTAGGCAAGGAAGACAAGATGGTACCCTCTTGGACTGCAGGGTTTTGCCTTCATAGCTAGAATAGAAAGGACACAAGTCTCAGTGTGTTTTTCCTCCAGGCACATAATAAATTTATTCTTGTCCTTCATGAGTAAGATAATCTGCATATTTTATAATGTTTCACTCTGGTTTGTGTGATATGCTGTAAGTTCATTTTTGGATTTGGAAGGATGGGGACATGGGAGCGAGTAGAATGCTTTTAGCACTGCTAAGAACTCGAGTATGGACCCATACCACTTTTTACAATTATTCCTTCCTCCCAGACATCAGTTCAGAATTCCACAGACAGTACTATTTGTCTCTTGGCTTTGGCCACTGTGACAAAGCTGAGGTTGGATGGAATTTTGTGTCTACTCTTCTGCTTTCTTTTCTCTCATTGATTCTGTCTTTATTAACTCAAAGACCAATTCCAAAATCCACCTTTCCAGCTTCTTACTTTCAGAATCTCAATACAAACGTTTTGTTTCAGAGTAATAGATAGTGATGTGGTCCTTGTGATTCAAAATAGGTCTCTCCGATCAGCATCTCCTGGTGGCTTCCTTGATTTGTACCATTTATGGCCCCCTGTTACACCTACTGAGTCAGAATATGCATTTAACAGACCTCTTGGTGATTCATTCTTAGGTGAGAGTGAAGGTGAGAGGAAGTGTTAGGGCCCTAATAAGAGACTGAGCAAGCCAGAGATGTAGAAGCAAGGGTCAGTTCTGCTGCAGAGCTGGGTTCTAACCTGGAATGAGCCACACTGGCAAACACTGCAGACCACACAGAAAGAGCAGACCATGTGGAGAGAAATGTTTCCAGCTTCATTTCACCAGATCGTTTGCAGAAGAAGCACAAGGAAAGGTAATTTTTTAATCCTGTCTTCTAAGATCAACTACTACCTCACAGTTACGTTTAAGCTCAGTGGAGAGGCTCACTAGCCATGTGATTCCCTTATTTCTCCTTTATATCCCTGCGACATGTGCTTGGTGAAGATCTCCACGGCCTCCTCTGCTTTGGTAAGGAGACCTGTGGGCTCCAACGCTTCCTTCAAATAACTTTCCTCCAAGTGCTGGTGGTATGTCATATGTTGTTATATGTCTTTTTGCAAACTAAGGATTGAATCCAGAGCCCTTGCACTGAGCCATTGTACTTATATATCTGTTTGTTTTTATTTTGAGATAAGGTCATGTTTAATCACTAAGTTGCCTAAGCCAGGTGGTATGTGCAATCTTCCTGCCTCAGTTTCCCAGGATGTGGAACTGTCAGAAGCACTGACATGCCGGGCTTGCCCTTGAGGTTTTAGTGGTCTCCAGAACTGCTCCTTCGAGAGAAAGCCCTGTGAACCCGCTCCTCTCTCCTTAACCTGGCAGGGCCGCGTACATAATTACTTAGGCTCTTCTTGGTAATATTGTTTACTTCTGGGTCCTAATGTTTATTTTAATTTGACCATCTACATTATTAATTTATTTTTAATTTACATCTAATTTTAAATAGCTGTGGAATGTATGATAGTTCAATAAATACATGTTTCACCATCTTTTTAAAAGTTATTTTGGTTTTGTTTACTTCTCTTTGGTTTCTCACTGAGCTACTCTAGTCTTTTAAGTAAGCCCTAACAATGCTATTGTGTAGGAAAAAATGCTATTATTAAAGAAAATCATACAGCTTTGCTATGTGGTTAAAACTGACTCAATAAAAGACAATGACTCTTCTCTCTGAAGCTGATTTTAGGGTCTACCTATTGACTGACAAAATGCTATAATATAAAAGTTTGTCGTAAAATTTCAAAAACAGACAATATATTAGATAAATACACTTACTTGTCGAGATTTCTGCAGTCTCTCTTGAAAACTAATCCACAGTTAAGACATAATCCTGATACAGTCAACATTTGATTAATTCAAAAAGTTTACTGACTGCTACACACACTGGTGGCTTACCACTGATTTCAGTGCTAATTAGCCATAGTAATTAAAAGGCCCATCACTTCCTGTATCTCAGCCTCACAAAACAGCACCTCCTTGCTGCTGGGCCAGTCACAGGGCAGGTTTGTTTAGCCAATGAGATTGGGACTGGAGGTTAGGTGAATAAATTCTGGTCAAGGCAGGAAGTAAAATTCTATCTCAAGTATTCTCTTCTGTTTTACTTTAAATAATGCACCTTCAGTCTCTCTTGTTTCCTGTAGGACAGGCTCTCCTTGCAATAAGAGTTCATAAATAAGAGCTCTTCTCATTCATTTTCTTTCATAAATTTTATCCAATTAAGCATCATCTATGAATTTTGATTTCTGAAATAGATGAAGAACTTTATGTTTAGCAATAAAACTAAGTGTGAGAAATTTCTCTATTTTTATCTCTTCCAAACTGTAACATATATTACCTACATGAAATATAATAAAAATTTTGGGGTTACTACTTGTGTGTAGACTTTCCATCATTTCTAATAAAATTTACATAGAAACAATAGCCATGTCTTTGCATACCGATAGATCACCGTTCTGTATAATGTTTCTATATAAGCTAATGACAAGCACAACCTCTATCCACTAAACATAAAAACATCTCCCATCATAGATCTGTCCTTTTGAAGTCCAAATCTTGCTCCTGCTCTTGACTAGGCTCTTCTCTTGGACCACAGCAACACATCCATCCACACAACCCACGTTGTGGAAGTCAAGTTCCAGGCGCAAGTTCCCTGTAATTCTCTGGCCAAATAGCAATGATTTGAGGAAAGCTTGCCACATGCGTTAAAGGTATTCAAGCACTCTAAGAGACCCTCATGGTGTGTGCAAGATCCAAGGTTGAAATAGTGGGAGGAAGGCCACAGGAAGGGACCACAAGCTGAGGGGAACAGGACCTCTCGCTGTGCCACCATATTGGCATGGAACACCAAAGATTTTGATTTTGATAATGGAAATTTGAACTTTACTTTCCTGGTCATTATGAGGGTTGCTTTATCAACCTTTACACAAGGCACTTTAAAAGTTTTCTTCAATTATATCTTTAAATAGTTAGATGCAAGGGCTATGTAGGTCCGTTTATAACCTTACCATTCATGGTAATGTTAAGTCTCATCACAAAAAGAGATGTATGTAGTTTGGAAATATGGAGAGTTTACTTTTGGCTGTTCCAGAATCCAGTTGTAGGAGCAGTGTTATCCAGAAAATACCCTTGAACAGCTCCTGACTGTGAGCATTTAGAAGTCATAGACACCAGGGGGCATGTACTAGGGATAGACTGGAAGGTGCAAATTAAACAAGAAAGGCAACCAAGTGGAAGCCAGCTCAAAGAGTTTCCACACACTTCACTAAGCCTCAGTCTAGGATCTATAAAATGAAGGTAATCACATCTACCTCGCAAGCTTACCGTGAGATATAAGTAGATCAGTATAGTGTTTGAAACGAGGGACAAATGTATAATGCACAACAGCAATTGCAATATTTTATTCTTTCCCTCACTTTTCCTAGTTATAATGCTATTAGAAATGTTAACTAATTATACAGCACTTGGAGTTCTTCTTTTATCACAGTTTAACAGACTGGGAAATGTAGGCACAGAGCTAGGAAATGGTAGAGCCAGAATTCAAGTTAGGTATTCTGGCTCCAGAGCTCTTTGATGAGTCTATCCTCAATTCTTTTGTCTCTCGGTTACTTGGCTCATACCCTTGAACTGGTATTGCACCCTAGGTAAGCCCATTAGCAAAGCATGCCGGCTGCATCAACTGTATTAGTTATATGATACAAGTGGTTCATAAACTCAAGCATTACAGCCTATATGGTAAAAATAAAGACATTTTCTAACCTCTTTCAATACTCTCACTTTTCTTGGGTCACACAATTTATAAACAATGACATTTAGCTTCCAAGTTGTTATGATTTCAAGGATATTTCCAGCCATTGTTTTTACATACATGAGTTATTTTACGTTTATGTTGCATTTCTTTTTTATTCTCAAATGAGTAATTCTATCACTAGAACTTTCAAGTTGGCCATTTAAGTTCTTTTCCCACTTTTATTATGGCAACATCTGAGTTCCTTACTGTTACTACCTAAGTCAAGGTTATCAAGAAATTTATAGGCCACCTCACTGTTCCCAAGGATGATACCTTTGAGAATTACAAATATTATCTAAATTTCTTGGTTCCAAGATATTATTCCACATATATGCCTCCAAGGTAGGTGTGTAATGATAACATTATGGATGTAAATTTTCACCCAATGAAAGAGAATCCAAAAGAAAAACATCACCTACATTAAATCATTTTTTCAATATAAAAATCTAGTTCAGAGATTGAGTTGGTGGCCCCTGAGTCACCATGAGTACAGGCTCATGATGTTTCAAACTTTTTGCATGAGTAGCCAGCATTTTAAAATCAATTCCCAGACTTTCAGTTTCTCTTGAAAACCACAAATCTATTAATTCGACTCCCATTCCCGCGTGGCAACTGTGAGGAAGGACAGAAGAGCCCCTCGGACTGGGCTGCCACTCGGTCACCACTGTGCCCTGCAGTCTTCTGATTCAGTTTATTGTCTCCCTAGACCAGCAGGCATCCGAGTATAAAGCTCCTAACCTAGATGGCTTGGAGTGGTATAGGAAAATTAAAGTTTAATCCTTCAAGAAATTCTTTACCACCTATAGGTATTTATATTAACTAAGATACTCTGGTGATCGAGTTACATGAATTACAATCCAAAGTTTTATGAATTTATATTATATTTATACCAATCTCATTCTCCTTTATCCTTTTTAAGTCAGAGATCATAGCAAGAGGCTATATTAATCTGACAAGATTTATCATTTACATTGATTATTATAACACAACTCACTCCTCTGGAATTCCCCAGCCCATTGCTCTCTTTTTCCAACTCGCT
Organism: Hydrochoerus hydrochaeris; assembly: GCA_004027455.1. Lineage (NCBI taxonomy): Eukaryota > Metazoa > Chordata > Mammalia > Rodentia > Hydrochaeridae > Hydrochoerus > Hydrochoerus hydrochaeris. Next base: position 11,319 of record PVLA01011869.1, on the reverse strand, counting down.
AAGCAGAGATGATGTGTGATGATTTTCAGAGTTGCTTGGAGCTGCCAGAGTGAACACGTTCTTCCTTCACACAATCCTGGCAGTTCAAATGAGTTACTTCCATCATTAGTCCAGCACTTGAAACAGATTGTACACAGGTGAGCAAAACTCAAGCAAATCTTCCATGTCATGAACAAAGTTTATTTGTGTCATAAATAATTTAAGCAACTACTACGTAAGTATCAAATAGGAGCTGTGATTTTTTGATAGGAATAATTAGCAAAATATTGAGACCTGAAATTTCCTATCTTCATTAATCATAAGCATAAATCAATTAATAATGTATATTCTTTGGAATGACCAACTCTAAAGATACTGTTAAGTCGCTTAACAAAATAATGATTTAGATAGCAATATTGTGACAGAAATTTTAGCCTGTGGATGGGCCCTGTATGTATAAAGTGAGATGTATCATAATTATTTGCTTCAGTAAAGAATAAAAAGAAGGGCTAGGCCTGATGGTGCATGCCTGCCCCAGCACTCAGGAAGCTGAGGCAGGAAGATCACTACAAGTTTAAGGCCATCCTGTGCTATAGAGTGAGTTCAAAGCCAAGTTGAATTGCACAGTGAGATCCTTCCTCGAAAGAAAGAAAGAAAGAAAGAAAGAAAGAAAGAAAGAAAGAAAGAAAGAAGAGAGAGATAAAGAAAGAAAGAAAGAAAGAAAGAAAGAAAGAAAGAAAGAAAGAAAATATAAAAAATAATGAAACAAAATTCTACAAGAAAACTGGGCATGGTGGCACCTGCTTGTAATCCCAGCACTTGAGAGACTAAGGCAGGAGGGTTGCTGTGAGTTTGAGGCCAGCCTGAACTACATGGCGAGACACCAGTTTCAAACAAACAAACAAAAAACAATAAAATTCTACAAGAAAGCATTTCAAGATTTTGGTCCTCTGGACAGCCTTCTTCTTGAATAAGAAAGAATTAAAGACCCAGCTTTCTGTCCAATGCTAAGTGATTCAGGTGGGCCACTTACCGTTCTCTCTAACACATTTCATACTGTGCCGAAGTACCGAGCACAACAGGCTCCAGTAGGGAGCTTTTAGTCTGCAAGAAGCCTGAGCAACTTCAGTTCTCTGATTCAGTTGGCTTCATCCAAACAGCTGCCGACAGACCCTGGCTTGGCCTTCTGCTGAAAGCGCAGGTGGATGGGCTGCACATTCTTTCATCTTGCCAAGAAGATGGACATTGGGGGAGTCTAAAGGGGCGCCTGGGCTGGGTCTTTTTCACCCACTGGGAAGTGAGTTTCGCCAGAAAAGTTAGAAAAGCATCCCACTAATTTCTATTCTGTTTCAGCACTCTAATTAGCTGTCAAATGAACAACAGAAAGATGAAAAGCCCAGTCTCCCCTAAAGAACGTCAGCTGTTCTGCCACATTTTCCCGGCTACAGTCTGCTTTACCTCTCCACTGTGTAAAACCTACCCATCCTGCAGGGCACCAGCTCCTTTGAAAAGGTCCATCTGCCCTGAGAATGTGCCAGAGGCAATTTCCTAAAAATGCAGCCCTTCTCAGTAGGCTTCTATTCAACTCTGAAGCTGAACCAGAGGAAGAAAATGGGGCTCCACAAGGCCCGTGGGGCTTATTTTCACACCTAATGTGTCTTGAGAATTCTTCTTATAACATGCAAGGCTGGGAGGCTCTGGGAGTCTTTCCACTGCATTTTAGGATGCCCCATATAGATTTCCTTTTGTACTCAGTCACACAACTGGCCTGGATGGATCAGAAGGGCCTCGCGATGCAAGGCAGACTACAGGTTGGAGGAACAAGTCTGAAATCCAAAGCCCCTGTTGTCTGATTCAGAACAGGCGAACGGCACAAGCACTGTGTGCCCAAATCTCACAGACAGTGAGGGATCCGCCTCTGCCATGTTCTTCAGCATAGAGGATGATGAAATTAATGACAACACGGTGCTGAAAATAAAACTAACCCTGGAAAGAGGACGTCTGAAAATAAAACATCCACATAGTCTACATCCCTGTTTCTTAACATGGCTTTTTATTTTTCTCTTTCAATTACTTATATTTTGAGTTTTTGTATTAGAGTAACCATGCAATATTTAACTTTTGTAACTGATTTAATTCACTTACCAGTATGGTCTCAACATCTGCCCATTTTCCTCCAAATGACTCGAAAGTTTATCTGTCTTTGACTGAGTAGTGCTCCAGAGCGTATGTGGACCACATTTTCTTTACCCATTCATCTGCTGATGGACACGGAGGAAGCATCGTGAATTAGCTACGGCAAGTTGCGCTCCTATAAACACAGGCGCACATGTGCTCCTGCAGTTCAGGTCCTAACTCTTCTGCAAGTGCCCAAGAGCTATACAGCTGGGTCAGAGGAATTCTATTTTTAGCTTTTTGGGAAATCTCCATGCTGATTTCCAAAGTGGTTATACTAATTTACATTCCTTTCAACAAGGCACAAGTTTCTTTCTTTTATCATCATTTGATGTTTCTTGAGTCTTGGGTAATGGGAATTCTTAGCAGAGTGAAGTGGATGCTCAGTGTTGCTTTGATGTGCGTTTCTCTAATGACTAAAGATCCTGACCATGTTTTACTGTGTTTTTTGACCATTTGTATTTCTTCTCTCATGAAGTGCCTATCAATTCCAATTGCCTGTTTTTTGACTGGCCCTTTATTTTTGGTGGTCTAATTCTTTACAGTTCTTAATATATTTTAGATATTATAATATGAGGAATAGTAGAAATAAAGCTTTTCCCATTCTGTAGGTTGTTGCTTTACTATGTTGGCTGTTTCCTTTGCTGTGCAGAAGGTTTTTAGTTTGAAATAATCCCATTTGTTGATTCTGAGATTGTTTCTTGTGTATTTGGGTTTATTTTCAGGAAGTCTTTGCCTGTTTTAGCAGTATTTTCTTCTATTAGATTCAGAGTTTCTGCTTCTGTATGTAGGTGTTTGGTCCATTTTGATTTTATTTTAATACAAAGGTAGAGATGTGTATCTAGATTCATCCTTCTTCATAGGGATAACCAGTTTTTCCATCATTTTTTAAAAACACTATCTTTTCTCCAGTTCACATTATTGGTTCCTTTGTCAAAAATCAGACAGTTCAAGGTGTGTGGGGTTGATACTGCATCCTCCATTGTATTCTTCTGGACAACAGTTCTGCTTTTGTGCAAGTACCATGCTGTTTATACTACTGTAGCTTTGCAATATAACTAAAACTCTGGGATTGTTCTACCTCTTGCCTTGCTTATTACCCAGAATTGCTTTTGCAATTCTGCATCTCTTCTGTTTCCATATGCATTTTAGAATTATTTTTTGTAGTTCTGCAAAAAAGTCTGAAGGCATTTTGATGGAGATTACATTGAATCTACATATTAGTTTTGGTAATGAGGCCAATTTGATGATGTTATTTTTGTCTATTCAAAAACAGGATGTATTTCCATTTTCTAATGTCCTCTTCAATATAATTTTATTGGGGTTCTTTCACTTTCTTGGTGAGATGAATTTTAAGGTTAATTTTTGAGGCTATCGTGAATGGGACTGTTTTCCTGATTTTTTTTCTCTGTGGGCTCATTCTTGGTGTATAGGAACACTGTTGTTTTTTGTGTTTATTTGCTGAATTTGTTTTAATTCTAAGAATCTTCTGGTGGATTTTTTTGAATCCTCTATGTAGAAGATCATGTCATCTGTAATAAAGATACTTCTTCTTTTTCTAGTCAAACCCCATTTCTTTCCTTCTCTTTCCTAACTGCTATGCCTAAAATTTCAAGTGCTCTATTGAATAGGAATGATGAGAGGGGACAGTCTCATTTGTTCCTAATTTTAATGGACGTGTTTTCACTTTTTCTGCATTTAGTATGTTACTGACAGTGGATTTGTTCTGAATGGCCTTTATCATTTTAAAGTAAGGTCTTTCTCTACAAAAACTATTTTGCTCTGCAAAAAAGAAATTGAAGACGACATTAGAAAATGAAAAGACATCCCATTTTTGAATGCCTGTCAGATTTGGACAAAACCTTTTTCTACATATATGGAAATGATAATAATTTTTATTCTTTAGTTTCTACAGTGCATTACAGTTATTGATTTACATATGTCATACTATCATTGAATCCCTGGGGTAAACCAGTTTGGTCTTAATGTATGACTTTTTAATGGCTTTGTATTCTTTTTTTTCCTTTTACTTAAAGAGAAACAAAAGCATGTAAAGGGTAGAGATAATACAGAATTTCCAAAAAAAGATAAGCAATAATAAATCACTAGTTGATAAATTATATATTGACCTCTTAGAAACAGTTGTTCAAGTTACAAAATTAAAGCATACAAAGTAGATATTCAAACAGTGAAAGTGTAAACAGCTACGCATGCATGTGTCTCTACATGTATTTCTATCCTTTCTGTATTAGAGGGAAAAACAAAACCTAGCAAGACAAAACAAAACAAATTCCTATAAAAACATGAAACCAAAATGTCGTATAAAACCACAGTACAAGGTGATCTACAATGATTACTGTGTTGTCTCTTATTATCTTCAATAGAATTGTCTATATCATCAGGCATAATTTAATATAATAGTATAATTGAATATAGCAGTTCATACCAATATTAGTGAAAATAAAACATTGTAGACAGTATAAAACTTCAAAGCCAGGTAATAATCAAACCAGAGTGGGTCTTCTAGTGAATCTTGTCATCTTAAGTGCTGTTGCCTATACTCTCAGACTTGATACTATCAATCATAACAGCTTTGAATAAAATTTATCAATACAAGACAGCAATCTAACAGACCAGATTCAATTACGATCAGTCACGGTAAAACAGTGTAGGTTTTACAGAGCTTTAGGTTAAGTTAATAGGAAATTAAAGATGATTACCATACTATATCCTGTTATTTTTGGGATTACTGCCTGTGCCCTCAAATCTAGTACAGGTAGAATGACTGGAACAGAATATTATACATCTAAGCAGAGTGGTGTGAGTAATGTGGGTTTTAAATCCTGGTGCACTATTAACAATATAGTGTATCAAGGCCATCTATGTTAGAGATTCCACCCATCCTTCTCTGCCTCATTCTGCTATGCTATTTTTCTTCCTTTGTCTAGTTTTCTCCTTCATTCTACTGCCTGCCCCATTCATTGAGGCCTTTCTGCCACTGTTCCTAAAATCCTGGTATTTTTTTCTCTCTCTCTAGAATGTCCTTCAGTATTTTCTGTATGGTTGGATTGGTGGTCACAAACCCCCCAGTTCCTCTTTGTCATGGAAGCATCTTGTTTCTCCATTAATTTCTAATGACAGTTTTGCAGGATACATCAATCTGGGCTGGAGATTATTTTCTTTCAGGGCTTGGAATACTTCGATCCAAACTCTTCTTGATCTGATGGTCTGTGTTGAGAAGTCTGTCATGATTCTGATGGGCTTACCTTTATAGGTAATCTGTTTCTTTTCTCTGATGGCTTTTAAATTATGTTTTTATAGTGAATTTCTGGTATCTTGATTATTATATGTCTGGAGTTCTGTATGCCTCACATAACTAAATGTCATTTTCTTTTCCCATGCTTGGGAAGTTTTCCTTAATTATTTCCATGAATAGCCTTTGTAATTTGCCTGTATGTATTCCTGCTTCTTGGTTCACATTTCTTATTCTTAAATTGTAGATTCTCTTGTCATCTTCTAGCCTTTGTATTGTTACTGCCTATTTCCTTGTTATTTTTAAGAGATCGTTCCTTTCATGATTACACATTGCAAACTTGTCTTCAAGTTTTGATAGTCTATCCTTAGTTTCTTTTAAGGAGTTTTGCCAGCTTTCAATGGAGTTTTTAATTTCCTGGTAGTCTCTTTGAATCTGCTTCATGTATTCTATATTTTCTTTATATTCTTTATCGAATGTTTCTCTCCTTTTTTGTGTTCCTTCTTCCGTCTGTATCTTCCTGAGAGATGCTTCCTGAGAGCATTTCTTTTATTACTCTACTCATATCTTGCTTTACCTGATTTAATATTTCAGTTTTGAGCTCATCTACAAGGTCCCAAAGATATCTCTTAATGTCCATTGAAGCCATGTCTGCTGTTGTATGTTTGCCACCCTCAGTCTCCCTTGTTTTTCCCTCTCCTGGATCAGTGCTCTCGGGGTTCTGGGCTGGGGACCTCCTCTTTCCTTTCTCTCCTGTCATGGTCCCAGCTTCCTCCACTCAGCTGTACATTGCAAGTCCCAGACCCCTTCCCTGTTGGCCATGGTTCCTTTGAAAAATGCTGGCAAGGGACCTCCACCCTCTCCTGCCTGCCCCTCCCCACTGGGCCAGCCAAACTTCAGGGACCTTCACCTGGTTAGTGCATGCTAGGTGCAGGGAATCAATTTGGGACAGCTCATTGGGTCCTGGCCAGGGGTGTGGCCCAGTCCAAGCAAATCCCACGAATCTGCTCTGGGGAGGGAGCAACCAACTGAAGTCACTGTCACACCCAGTTCAGGCTCTTCCTGTCTGATTCCAACATGTTGCCCATTTGGTTGCGCCCTTCCCGTGGCAGGGGGTCTCATCCCCAGCACTGACCATGGAATAATGAAGGTCCCTTTGCTGACTCCACTCTCTGTTGGTCTCACCAACCCCGACTTCAACACTGCTGTGGCTTCTGTGAGTGCTGGCAGGAATGAGTTTGGGCGGTTCTGCCAGCCAGTGTGGATTCAAGCTGGCGCAAATTCAGGCTGGCGCAAACTTGGTGGGTCACACTGAAAATGCTGTGTTCCATAGTTTTTACCTGTTTCAGTTGTAGTCCCAATGTGTTTGATGAGCTTTTTTACATTTTGATTTCTTCCTGTGTCAAGAGGATCCATCTCCCTCTGTCTGGGTCTCTCCAGGGTGTTTTATTCTGGCATATAAGTTGTTTCTCCTGGGAGGCTTTGTATTTTGTTGCTCACTGATTGGCCATCTTGACTTCTCTGTATTCTTTTTGCTAGTATCTTCTTGAGGATTTTTATAGTATGTTCATTAAGGAAATCAGGCTATAGCTTTCCTTTTCTGTTAAGTCTTTGCCTAGTTTTGGTATCACAGTAATATCAGCATCAAGGAATGAAATTTAGTAGTAGTCCTTCCCTTTCAATTTTATGGAAGAGTTTGAGAAGTATTTGCATTAGTTCTTTCCTGAAGGTCTTGTAAAATTTACCTATGAGTCCATCAGATCCAAGACTTTTATTAGTGCATAGTGCGTTTGTTTGTTTGTTTGTTTTCATTGCCTCAATTCACTTAGCTGTTATAGATTATTCAGGGATTTTATAACTTTTTGATTAAGGTTTAGTAATTCACATGTATCTAAGAACCTATCTATTCCTTCTTGATTCTCCAATTAATTAGGATACAGATTATCCAACTAGTTATGTGTAATCCTCTAGATTCTGGCAATATTTGTAGAGACTTAACCTTTTTAATTTCTAGTTGCATTGCTAGAGGTCTTTTCTTCTTTTGGTGACTTTAGCTAAGAGTTTACTAAATTTTTAGCCTTTTAAAAAAACAATTCTTTGATTAATTGAGTCTTTGGTTTTTTTAGTGTCAATTTTATTAATTTTAGCTCTGATCTTTATATTTTCCTTCCTCCTACTAGTTTGCATTTAGATTATTCTTGCTGTTTGAGGACCTTGAGGTGCCTGACAAGTTTATGTAATTAGGATCACACTGTTTTTAGTTGTTATTCACAACTCCAAACTTTCATTTTAGCACTGCTTTCACTGTGTTTCATAGGTTCTGGTATGTTTATGACAATTATTGTTTGATTGTAGGAATATTTTAATTTTTCCTTGATATTATCTGTGGCCTGTTGATTTTTCAAGAGTGCATTGTTTAATCTCCAAGTGCTTGAGCAATTTTCAAGGTTTCCTTTTCTATTTTTACTTTGATTGTACTAGAGTCTGATAATAGCCTGGGATTATTTTGATTCTTTTGCATTTATTTAGGCATGCTTTATGGGATGGCATATGGTCTACTTTTCAGAAAGCTTCTATGCTGGTTAGAATTTAATACTTATTGTTAATATTTAGTAGTCCATTTGTTCAAAGTGTGGTTCAATCCTGACATTTCTTTCTTGATGTTTTTCTAGATTTCTTTATTTATGATAATGGAGTATTTAAGTCTCCTACCATAATTACATTGATATTTATCTGATCTTTCATGTCCAGTATAATTTATTTTATAAAAGCAGTTGTACCAATATTTTATATATATATATATATATATATATATATATATATATATATATATTTTATTTAAAGAGAAAAAACAGAAAAAAGGTAGAAATATTACAGAATTTCAAGAAAAGAAGATAAACAGCAAGAAATCATTAGTTGATAAATTACATATTGTTCTTTTAGAAATAGTTTTTCAAGTTACAAAATTAAAGCACATAAAGTGGACACTCAAGCAGTGAAACTGCAAACAGATCTGTTCAACAATCCAGCAAGAACCTAGAAATATGGTCATCAATCCCACACACCTAAATATACATGCAGCTATATCTTTTATAGTGCTTCTTATTTCCTCTTTTTTTACAGTAGCAATTATACATTTTTAAATTTTTATTTAAAGAGAAGAAAAAAAGGCAAAACAGAAAAAAGGGTAGCAACAATACAGAATTCTAAAAGAAAGAAAGAAAAAAAGGAAAATGAGAAAAAGCCCCACTAAGAAATCAGTAATTTATAAATTACATACTGTCATCCTGGATGTAGTTGTTCAAGTTACAAAGTTAAAGGGTACATAGTAAACAGTTAAAGAGTCAGACTACAAACAGTTCTGCTCAAAGATCCAACAAAGATTCAGCAATATGCTCATCTATTTTGCACACTCAAACATACATTCAGTTATATCCCCTAGAGCACTTTCTTTTCCTCTCTTTTTTACAATAGCAATTACACATTTTGGTTTTATTACTCTTGTAGTTCTCATTTATTTTTTACACTAGAGACACAATATGATATTTATAAATATGATTCTTGTTTATTTCACTAATGAGGATAGTCTCAAGTTGTCTCCATTTGCCTATGAAGGCCTCAAGATCATCCTTTTTATAGCTGAGTAATATTCCATTGTATAAAAATGCCACATCTTTTTCATCCACTGTGCAGTTGATTGACATCTTGGTTGTTTACAGGATTTAGCTATCACAAATTTTTCAGCCATGAACATGGGTGCACATATATCACTGTGATATGAGCTTTTCAGTTCTTTGGGGAAAATACCCAGGAAGGGGATAGCTGGATTGAATGGAACTTCTAATTCTAGTCTTCTAAGAATTCTCCATATGGATTTCCATAATGGTTGCACCAGTCTACATTCCCACCAACAGTGGAACAGTGTTCCTTTTCCCCCCCGCAGCCTCGCCAACATTTGTTATCAGTTGATTTCTTGATGGCAGCTATTCTCTTCGGAGTGAGGTGGAATGTTAATGTTGTTTTAATTTGCATTTCTCGAATGATCAGTGATGGTGAACATTTCTTCATGTATTTATTTGCCATTTGTATATCTTTCTCTGAGAACTGTGTATTCATCTCAGATGCCCATTTTTGGAGAGGGTCTTTGAATTTGGGGGGCTTGATGTTTTTCAGTTCTTTATATGTTCTGGGCACAAGTTTTTTGTCTGAGGGGTTGCTGGCTAAAAATCTTTTCCACTCTATGGGTTTTCTTTTCACTCTGTTGGTGATTTCCTTTGAAGTGCAGAAACATTTCAATAATATGAGATCCCATTTGTTGATTCTTTGAAGTGTTTCCCATGCAGTTTGCATTTTGTTCATGAATTCTCTGTCTACCCCTATGTCTCCAAGACTTCTACCTACCTTGTCTTCCAGTAGATTTAGTGTTTCTGTTTTAATATTCATCTCTTTGATCCATTTACACTTTAGTTTTGTGCATGGTGATAGGCTTGGACCTAGTTTCAGTCTTCAGCATGTAGAGAGCCAGTTTTTCCAAAGCCATTTATTAAAGAGACTACCCTTCTTCCAGTGGACATATTTAGCCCCTTTGTCAAATATCAAGTAGTTGAATGTCTTTGTAGTTGTGTTTGCAACTTCTAATCTGTTCCATTGATCCTCAGGTCTATTTCTTTGCCAGTACCATGTTGATTTTATCACTGTGGCTTTATAGTACTGTTTCAAGTCAGGAATTGAGATGCCTCCTGCCTTGCTTTGGTTGCCTAGAATTGCCTTTGCTATTCTAGGTTTATTCTGTTTCCAAATGAATTTTAGTAGTGTTTTCTCTAGATCTGTGAGGTATGTCAATGGTATTTTGATTGGGATTGCATTAAATCTGTATAACAGTTTTGGGAGTATGGTCATTTTCACAATGTTGGTTCTTCCTAACCAAGTGCAAAGAATGTCCTTCCATTTTCTAATATCCTCTTCAATCTCCTTTTCCAGTGTAGTGTAATTTTCAGCATATAGGTCTTTTACATTTTAGTTAGGTTGAGTCCTAAGTATTTCATTTTTTTACACGTTATTGTAAAGGGTAATATTTCCATAATTTCTCTCTCAGTGAGTTTTTGTTTGTATACAGGAATGCTATTGATTTTTGAGCATTGACTTTGTATCCAGCTACACTGCTGAACTTGTTTATTACCTCTAGTAGTCTTTTAATGGAATTTTTGGGTCTTCTGTATAGAGTATCATGTCATCTGCAAATAGTGATAATTTAACTTCTTCTTTTCCTATCTTTACTCCTTTTATTTCTCTCTCTTGTCTGATTGCCCTGGCTAGTGTTTCCAGAACTATATTGAACAGGAGTGGTGATAGTGGACATCCTTGTCTTGTTCCTGATTTTAAAGTGAAAGCTTTCAGTTTTTGTCCATTTAGTATAATGTTGGCTGTTAGTTTGTCATAGATGACCTTTATAAGGTTGAGGTAGACACCATGTATTCCGAGTTGCTGAAGGGTTTTTATCATGAACATGTGTTAGACTTTATCAAAAGCTTTTTCTGCATCTATTGAGATGACCATGTGGTTTTTTTTTTGGCTCTGTTGATGTGGTGTACTAATTTATTGATTTGCGTATATTAAACCATCCCTGCATTCTTGGAATGAACCCCACTTGGTCATGATGTATAATCTTCTTGATGATTTGCTGCATTCTATTTGACAGTATTTTGTTGAGAATCTTTGCATCAATGTTCATTAGTGAGATTGGCCTATAGTTCTTTTTTTTGGTTGGATCTTTCTCTGGTTTTGGTATCAGAGTAATACTTGCCTCCAGGAATGATTTAGGGAGGATTGCTTTTTTCTCAATTTCATTGAAGAGTTTAAGGAGTACTGGCATCAAATCTTCTCTAAATTTCTTATAGAATTCAGCTGTGAAT
>PVLA01011868.1:0-49203 GCA_004027455.1 Hydrochoerus hydrochaeris | reverse complement strand
TATATTAGGACCATAGCATTCAAAATAAATTTATAATGCTCTAAGTTTATTCTTTTTAATCATATTTGTCTCTGCATTTTCTTTTTATTATGTCACTCATACCTTAATAAATTAATGAAAAAACAAAAAAGAAGTCCATGAAAACTATCTTTTCCATTCTCATATGCTAGATTTGAATGAAAAGCTACATACTTAATTGACATTAAATGTTAGTCTTAACACAATCTGATAGCCATGTATTATCACAACGTTTTCATATATGATTTAGCTAACTTTTCTTTGGTAAATAAATCTTACATAAGAAGCACTGTCAGAAAAGTCCCCCTGAACTACAAGGGAAATTTTTCTTCCTGAATTGAATGTATAATGAGTTTACTTTGAATAAAGGACACTTAAAACATAATATCATAATTGGAGTCTATCAAGGCTAATGCATCTATTGTTAAAATAAAAGTTTTCTTATAGACATTTCATTTATCTACTAATGTAGAAAGTTTTATCTTCTATTTCTATAATACTTTAGGTAGATTGAATTTAGACAATCATAAAGTATTTATTTAAAAATATATATATATTATTCAACACAATAGTGTAATACCATGTAAGAGAAACATTCTTATTTTTCAACATTTAGGATAATTTTAGTCTTGTATTTTATAAAATTTACTTATCAATAAGATAATAACCACATTTCAACAAAATGACAGATTACTTTAAAAGTGCCTTTGTCTGAACCATGATTATGTCCGAACCGAATGGCAGTCAGACAGAATGAAACACTGATTTTTCACACTAGACACAGAAACTGATAATCCATACCAGCTGCCTAAGAAGCACACTGCAGACAGCATCTTACATTTTCCAGTTGTTTTTTTTTTTTTTGCTGAAATTAGTAATAAGTAACCTGAGTAGCTTAAATCATATCACTTTAAAAATATACAACTAACTTCAGGTTTATAAACCCCATTTAAATTAACTGTATTATTAATGATGGGCTAGGTTATTTTTCCCCTGGAAATCTATGCATGAAGTGAAATGCATAAAAACTAGATTTCTTTCTTCCTTGCTCTTCCTTCCCCAGGAGACTTCCTAATTTTTCACTGGCTATGTATTAAAAAGAAGTGGTTTGACTCTTTCATTTCCTAACAAACCTGGCACCTGATAAATGTTCACAGAGAGCTTTGTGCTCTGGGGAGCATAGATCTGTATATATTAATCACAGTGTAGGTAGCTCATTTCTCTTTTTTTTTTCTGTGACCCTTGTCAAAATTAGAGCTGATGTTTGAAGTAAGAAGAATGTGGCCACCTCAGCTCTATGGAGTTCATACAATGGGAGCTGGGGTGTTGTTTCAGGATTTCCTCCTCGTCTTTGTATTTTGAAGAGGCTTTAAATCTTTCCATTTTTCTTTTTTGTCATTGGCATTTTGCAGTTTCTTTGGCAGCTTCCACACCACTGTATTCAGGTTGTAAAATCTTCCTATTACACAGGGCTTTTAACACTTCCCCTCACTGCTCCACTACAGAACTCCAGCCTAGCTCTCATCCCCTGGCTTAACTCTCTCTCTCTCTCTCTCTCTCTCTCTCTCTCTCTCTCTCTCTCTCTCTCTCTCTCTCTCTCTCCCTCCCTCTCTCTCTCTTTCAGTTTCCATTCCAACTGTCTCTTTATATTGACAAGAGATTTCTCTGCAAGCAAGTCACACTGATGGGGCCACTAGAAAGCAAATTTCTTTTTAAGTAGAGACATGGAATTGTCTGAAAAAGGATATCCTTTTAAAAAAAATGAAGTTTCTTCTCCAGAACATTCACCATTGAGAAAAGCAAGAAAAGAGTTCCAGCTCTTTAGATTCTGACAGTGCATTTTGATTAAGGGATTACTTATGCCCCTAAATATCATGGAAAAGTAATTCAAACTTTCCACATGTGATTTTCAAGTTATTTTCTTTGGGAAATTTATTCCTTCAAATGTCAGAATTTTTCTAAATTAGAAAATGGAGAGAAAAAGAAGGGCCCAGCCAAGAATTGCTGTGGAAACACAACAGGGTTAAGATGCACTCCTTGGAAAGTGTGTTCTCAGGCTCTTTAATTGAGCCTCTACTTGCTTCTCAATTGTTCTCTATTGTACTCTTCTAGCTTTCATCCTAACTGTTTTGTTTTTCCCCTAATCTCATTTATAGTGTCAACTTACATTTTAGAGCAGTGAGAGTTAACTTGCTCACTGTGACATGGCAATCAATTAATCACCTTTAGCTTTCCTTCCTGCTTTGCTATTGGTTGGGTTGTAATTGAACCATGGGGCAAAAGCCATTTCCAGTCATAGTCTGTCAGTTTATTCAGCAGTTCACTCATTAGCTTGATGAGACAACCTTTTCACAGGAACACCTCATCAGGTGGTGCATCAAGTTCCACATACAGTGGGATTATTCAAAAATTCATGTTAGATTCTACTTGGGTAAAATATAATGGGCAGAGAGTTATCTTCTGGGGATTGGGAATAGAAAGTGTATGTAGCCCTCTGGCCATGAAGCTCTGGTTCAAGATGTCAATAAAGACCATGGACTATGAGGCAGTTGACAATCAAATACTGTGAGTATAGAAAAATGATTTGCCCTAATTTAAATGTTATTATAGAAGCCCTAAAGTTACTAAGTCATAGACATTTAGAATTTTTATAAAATACTATATTTTGTGAAGAAATTGTCTTTTGGTACATCATATTGTTTAATATGTAGTAAAAATTATCAAGGTCGTGCTTTTCTTACATGACCAAAATGCGTTACCTGTGAAAAACCTCCTTTTCTTTAGAGAGAAAAAGATAGCAAAAGCATTGTAAACCTTGTCTTGACCTATTGGCAGGATACAGAGTTCTGCACATCCAAAGGGGTGACCTCCAACATTCGAGCATCAGCATGCAATGCAGATATGTCTTTTACCACATGAAGTTTGTTTCAAAGCACAGGGAAACAAGGAATAATCTTTTTTTGCATATTCAGTATTTAATTGCAAATGTATTTTGTTATTATTCTTCACTTCACATTCCTTTTTCCTCAATGAAAATTATCATGCATTTTATTAGATTTTTATGAAATTTCCACCATTTTATGAGATCTCCACCTCTTCTTACTTGCCGGAAGCATTAGTAGGTAAGAAAGTTGTGGTGGCTGCGGTGATCTTGTCTCTGTTCCTTTCTTTCTTTTTTTTTTTTTTTTTTACAAAAGTTACACGTGCTCCAGGGCTTTCTGCAAGGTGGACCTTTCCCTCAGCTCTGATGGGCACTGTTGGCAAACAAGCTTCTGCTAGTCAGCAACTTCAGAGATGCTTTCAGGATATAGAAATTCCTTACCCAGGATAGTGTCTGTCTGGGGTTATCCAACATCAAATGACTGAAGGCAGAGGTTAGGCGATCCCCAATACAGGAGAAATTTAACAGAAGCTCCCCATGAAGATAGGCGAGTTTGCATCAGGTCACTATCAAAACTACCTACTCTTGTTCCCAGAAAATACCTGCTGCCCTCTCTTCACCAGGTGTGATTCAGTCTGAGCCCATCTTGAGCTCCTTCCCAGAGAATCCAGCCTGTGACATGTGGTAGGAAGGCAGGAATTTTCCTACATTCCTTTCACATTATCAATCCTTCCACACTGTTTCATTATTCAAGAACATATATGACTCAAATGCTAGTAGTTATGATTAAAAGTATGGAAAAGGGCCATTTATTTACTTATTAGCTGTTCACAAGACTATGCTTTGGATGAAATTATAATATCATGTTAAAATTGTTGAGTACTTACTGATGCAGGCTTATCATATATATAACAGTACCACTTATTTTACATATAATCCTTAAAACAGTTGAGGGAAGAGACTTGAGCATTTCAAGCAACTTAAAGTTATATATGGTCACTGGAAAGTAGCAGTAACTACCTTTTGAATTCTATGAGATCTAATTTTAAACTCTATTCTTATACTTGAGATAATTTAATCCAGTGGTTCTCACATGTTGTATGAGCATAAATATAAATCAGAATTGCATGGAAATATGAAAACATGGACTGCTGAGCCCAATGCCCCGAGTTTTCCAATTAGTAAAGTGGGAATTTGGCTAGGAAACTTGCATTTCTAACAGAGTT
Source organism: Hydrochoerus hydrochaeris (assembly GCA_004027455.1). Classification (NCBI taxonomy): domain Eukaryota; kingdom Metazoa; phylum Chordata; class Mammalia; order Rodentia; family Hydrochaeridae; genus Hydrochoerus; species Hydrochoerus hydrochaeris. Next base: position 45,078 of record PVLA01011868.1, on the reverse strand, counting down.
TTAGTGAAGTTGATTCTGCTGTACACACTATGGATCCTATGGTTTAAAAAGTACTATGGGCTTCCTTTCCATTATTCAGTTTTTCAGATAGCTGAGTCAGTGGAACTAGATTAATTATCCGTATGGCTCCTGGCAAAATGAAGTATTATGTAAGCATTTCACTATTTTTCCTCAGTCACTTGTAATTCTATACCTAATTCTGTTTGTGAACAGTGGTATTAAATCTGAATTAATAATCAGTGAGTTTTCACTTTAAAGTAATTATTTAAATTGCTTTTGGATTGCAATCCAAAAATCTGTAAAAGGCTAAATAGCAGAAATTGTGATGGTGGAATATTTTCTTTTTAATTTTGCTTTTAAATTTTTTTACAATGCTTTACTATTCAATATATTCTGAAATGAAGATATTAACTCTAAAATTAAGGAAGAAAATAAAGCACATGGAGAATCTAAGCTATTCTGGTTTACTGTATTGTGAATTCTGCTACAACTTGATAATTTTTTAAGTAACCTTGCTTTGCAAAGTTGCAAAGTTGTATAGTAACAATCGCGGACATTATGGAAATGTGGTGAAATATATCTTCAGGGACACACTTTTTAAAAAGTCAGAAACCTAATAAAAGTGTTAGCACAAGTTTACAAATGTTAAATGTTTTATAAATCCACAAATACTATCATTAATTTACTAGATTAATGATAGATCCACAAATAATATCATTAATTTACCAGATTATCTTCAAAGAGTCTGACTCTTGCTTCAAGAAAAGGGCAGCTTTGTTAAGCAGCTTGTAAGTTTCCCTGAGTGTTGGTCAGAGCATTACCTGAAATAGCATAGGAAGTTAATGCCAGATATGCATGAATGTGGCTGTCATCTCCTCATTGTACCCAGCATCAAGATTACAAATGGTTCTCACACTCAGTTCCAAAGTAGTCTTCTATCCTTTGGACAAGCACCTCTAAGTGACACTGAGTTCATCAAAATGAACTGGAAAAAAAGATACAAATGAAACATTTGATTTTTTTAAGTATATCTTTTTACTTCAAATCATTCCTATGTAAGGATGGGGAAACTTTTTTATTCTCAGATTTCTCCTATTGAACCTAGAACTACTGGCTAAGAGAATTATTGAAATGGTTTTGAAAATAAAAATGTTCATGGATCATTGCACTAGATACTTTTAGCATTAAAACGAGCCACATATAAAATGTAAATTTGCCATATTAGGATCTTCACATCCAGTTAGGGCTTATGTTTTGATTCCCCAAAAGATTGTTCCTAAACTTTTGATATTTTCTCTTCAAATCTTTATTGTAAAGAAAGTAAATCTTATCCTTTTTCTATTTCTTTAGACCATGTTCTCAGGATTTTGTAGCATGTAAAACTATTTTGGAGTCGTGTGTGTGTGTGTGTGTGTGTGTGTGTGTGTGTGTGTGTGTGATTTTCTGATATTCTACAATGTAGATTTCTTTCTACCTGTAGTTTCTACCAATATATCTTATTACTTCAATGTGTTTGATGTTTCAGGGGCACAAGAATTTTACATTAAACATAGTTGGAATGATGAAAGATATACGTATGTAAATATATATACATTTTTTTCATATCATCTCACAAATACGAGAGAATAGTAAAGCACAGCCTAGTTGAGTAACACACTCTATGAACCACGGCCGAAGCAGGTAGCAGATGTTGGAGGTTTGTGCTTGTGCCTTTTGCATATTCCTACACAGCTCAGTTCAGCAAGGTGTAGTTATCTGTGTTCACCTTGTGAAATTTCTATTCTATTTAAATTGTTGACTAGTATGTCAGTTATGCGAAATGGAGTTTTTGTTTTCTAAGCAAGCATTGTAGTAGAAATAATTGTATATGCTTGTGAAGATAAAATACTAAATCATGCAGTGTGTTTGCTGGAGAGTAAATATCAGAGGTGTGCTTTACAAAGGTCATGTAGAGTAGCATCTTCTATTACACGTATGATTTATTGCAATGTGTTTGCCATGCAGAATTCTTCCAGTTGGATGACAAAGTATCTATTTTTCAGTTAAATGGTCCTATGTTAGGCTTGTATTTTTTCTTCCTTTCATGATTTTTTCCTATAGGTAGAACAAAACAGTTTACATTTTTGGTTCTCAAGGAATAGTCAAATAAGCAAAAGAAATTTGCTGAAATACATTTAACAAAGGTGTTCACTTAGTTCTTATTTAATTTCAAATCAAATACTCTAAAATATATGATAATACAGACTTTGTTCCACCTGTTCATGTGATTTTTATACATTATTAGGCTTTAAAATACCTTATCTTACAAACCACTGTTTCATTTCATTATCCCATTTTAGATATGAGGAAACTGAAAAAAGTAAGCAGGCAAATACCCACTTTGTACACATCCTCTTTCAGAGGCAGAGCAGGACCTATAATTCCAATCTCTCCACTCACATGACTGTGGTTGTTAGCTGTGAGAACAGTTTTGTTCCTTCTTGCATGTTCCCCTCTCTGTTCACCATATTTACTCTCTAGAATGAAACAGAGCTTTCTAGAGCTCGGAAACAAACAAAATCTTTTGTCAAGTTTAGTGCCAATTTATCAGAGTTAGCTTAACATAAAATCAATATATTCCCAAGAACCTCTTCCTGACCCAGCCATGCTAAGCAGATGAGGACAGTATTTCTTCACAGTCAAGTGTAATAAGTAAAAAAGCCTTTTCTTAATTTATAAAAAAGGCATTGAAACTAGAATACCGAACAGTGGAGCTTACCTGAAAATGCTATTATTTTATGCCTGCCTTTTTTCCTTCATTAGACCATATTCTCCAAAGATTTTTGATTTGTCAAGTTTGCATGGCAGAAGGTTGTGACTTGTTACAAAAGATATAAATAGGTTACTCTTTTGGGTGAAAAAAAAGAGTGAAAATTTAATAGGATTTCTATCTGTTGGTGATGATTTGTATCTGTTGGTTTATTCACTGTATCTCGATGTAGAAGAGGGATCAAATATTGAATTCATGTAAAGACTAAGATATTAGAGGGAAAATAGTTGGCCTGTGGTACTTCCCTAAAATGACACAGATATTATCATAACTTCAAAATACTGCATTCTCCCTTCTTCTGGGAATGAGTGAGATCCAGGGCTTGACAATCTTAATTTTTATTTAGATCTTCACTGACTAGCTCTATTTTCTGATATTCCCTGAATTTGTTTGTTTGTTTGTTTTGAGACAGTATCTGGTTGTGTAGGGCAGACTAACCTTGAACTTGCTCACATAGCCCAGCATGGCCTCAAATTCAGGTGATCCTCCTGCCTCAGCCTTGTAAGTGCTGTGACCACCATTCCCAGTGTTGCTTGAATTTGTTAAAGCCTCCTTTCCTTTGTAGAAATGGTAACACTAGTTCCAACTGTATTTGGTTGTTGTAAGAATTAAATGAAATACTTAAAACTGTGTAAGTTATTATACCTTCTACCTACCCACCATAACATTCCCCTACATGATTTTGAATATTTTTCAATGATACAAGGAACACAGGGGTCACATTTAAGGCTGGCTACTATTATCAAAGCCAAATTACACAAAGAATAAAATACAACATCCATGATTTTCAACCAGTTTTAGTAGTATTTTAATGTTATAGTCAAATCCAAATCTTTAATGACGAAGCATGTGATTTTTTAAAGTACTAAAAATAAAATCTATATGTCTTCTATACAGTTTCATAGGTAATTTATAAATGCATTACCTGCTTCAGGGACCAAAATACTTCAAACAAACAATTGCATCTTAACACTTGGAGAATTCTAGAAAAAAGGAAATTGGAGCATAAAGGGATACTGAAAGCTCCATAGTGCAACTGTGAGTGCATAAAGCTACACTTTCAGATAGGGAGGCAGCTTTATGTCTGCAGTTAAAAGTTAATCTAGTATTATAACTCAAACCCAAGTTCTAATAGGTGCGAGAAGGCACCACATATCAAGGGTGAGACTTTTATTCATGCACAAATAGCAGACGGGAAATACAATGCAATTATATATAGAATTCCAGGCACAATAAATAAATGCACTCTCCCGTTAAAATTGTCTCAATGTGAAGGTAATACCTTAACATTTTGCTCTCAGCTTTTCAAATTGATTTCCTTTGCTAGTCGCACATTTTTAAGCAAACAACTGCATTTAAAAAATAAGTCCTTTCAATTGTCGATTGGTTAGTAGTAGTATCTACTTTATTTGAAAGAGTCAAATCAAGGTTAATGCAGGTATATTAATATTTTAATGGTTTCTGGCAAGGTAATAGCTCTCTAGGAAAAGGGGCAAGAGGAAGATGGTATAGCAAACCCTAACACAATAAGATAAATTTATAATCAGTAAACGTTTCTTTATGTTTTGAATTTAGGGGAAATAGAATAAAATGTCTTCATAAAATAATGCTCTGAATGCAAATATCAATACTACTAACTTACTAACAACCTGGACATAATATTTTATTTAAAATATCTGCAAATAATGCTAATAAGGGCTTATAAATAAATGTACTTACCAAAAGGACTATATCAGCTGTGTGCTTTTAGTACATTAGCTTTATTGACTGGGTACAGATTATATTTTTATCATAATAGGTAAGAAAGTGAAAATACTGCATGAGGTCAAGAATCCTGCCCAAGGTCACAGCAATTCAGAGGAAAAGCAGGGATGAAAAAGCTCAGCTTTCTTGATTTGCTCCTATACCCCAATGAAATTTATCTGATTTTTTATTTTGTACTGACTTTTAGCTCATTTGCCCTGAGAACATTTCTAACTCTATAGCTATTTTCAGAAGCCAACTGCTATCCCATGCTTGACATTATTTTCATTTTCTTAACATACAATTTTTAAACAACTGCATTTAAACTTCTTTGAATAGGCAGTTTCTTAAAATAGCAGTTTTACTATCTAGATATACTTCTCAAATATCTGCCTTGTTTGAACAAATTAAAGAAAAATTGACGAATCTGCACTGGTTTCATTGCAATAATCAACCCAGGTCTACCTTTCCCTTATAACATCTAAGAAATGCCATAACGAGTTGTAAATCTCATTTCTAATCAAAGTCCCACCTACTTTAATTTTCCTCATTTCCTAACTCCTATTTAATATGCTATTTGAGCTTTTTTCCCCTATTTTGTAGTTTATAAGCTGTCTTCTGATTTCACTTTTTATTTTACTAGTCTGTACCACATGAACTGCAATTTCAGTGATGCTTTGCTATGGGTATTGCATCAGGATTCAAATGAGTTCACAAAGAACATGTCTGGTTTTAATCTAGCTCTAAATTATACTCTGTGTGTGATCTTATTTTGAAAACTTAACTTTTCATTTTCAAAACTCAATTAGAAGTAATAGGTGGTAAAAATAATATAATTATATAACTGAAATAGCATGTTTTGGCTGGAAAACAATATGTGTATCAGTATACAGAAATTTTTTTTCCAATTTAAGCCTTTATCATACAGTTTTCTACCACTGTATCTTCTAGTATTTTCAGGATGATTCTGTATCCTTATAACCAAATCTTTTTTTTAGTATCTTGGAAGGTATCCTAAATTATATAAAAAACCTGATTGAATAGTTACAGAGTTTATTTTTCTCTGTCATTTCCCCAGGGATCACTCTAGAATTTGGAACTTTTGACAAATTAATTCTTAAAGTATTTCTCTCCAACTTTGTCTTTTTTCTACCTCATAAATATTTTGACTCCACCATACTTTGCCGGAGTCCAGCTGCTGCAAGGCTAGGGTTTCTCAAAGGTGGACAGGGAGTCGGCGAGTGAGAGACAGAAGACACTGCACACCAGTCTGTGAATGAATCTGAATCCACTTTTATTTTTTAGAAGCTGGAATATATATTTGCCAACCTTGGCAGCAACCCCCAACCCCAAGCAGGAAGCGCCCCAGGCTTAGGGCCAGGCAGGGGCAATCCTAAACAATAGGTTTTAATTGACCTCAACTCCAAGCAGGAAGCGCCCCAGGCTCAGGGCAATAGGTATCAATTAATATCTCAATCTTGTTATTTAGTTAGCTTGGGAAATGTAAGCCAATGCACCTGGATGCCCCACAGGAGGAAGAGATGTGTGAGATTATCATGCCGCTCCCTACATTGTTTCCCTTATCACTTATGGGAGTGGCAGTCCCTGTGAGGACAGCGCCTGTCTTAGGTCAAGGACTCTTCACCCTTACCCATCATGGGCCTGCAGGACAGCAATTGGTCCTGTGCCTGTCTTAGGCAGCTGGTGGCGTAACATATGTGTCCTAGTTGCCCGTCTCTGGCTGCCTGTCCAGTGTCTCAGGGCAGTTGTCTCACAGGAATTTTGTAAATCCTCCTCCATGAGCTCTTTCACCCAAAGCTCCCACATAAACTCTCTCACATTATTCACAGAAGGCAAAACCCCACAATCAGTCCTCTCAAAGGGGTTATCTAGAGGGCCTCCAGCAACCCCCTGGAGTCTCCACCCTCGACTCCATATTGAGCATTACATAAAAACATACACATGTGAACTACACAAATTACAATTATCAGTACAAAACAATCCAAGATCCCTGTGCCCAATTCCCACATGCGGTGTCCTTTTCCTGGAGAAGCAATTGTCACAAGGCATGGATGGACTAGGACGCGGCATGGACAGAAAAGGGCGCTGCAATACTTGTCCCTATAATGAAACTCCAGTGATCTAAATATATAACTGTTTTAAAAATGTGTTATGTTATCAAAACAGTCTCATAAATCATAGGTCTTGACTGGTACTAAATTATATGACTAATAAAAATTATATTAATAACACCAACTTCCAGGTGTAGCTTTCTGTACCAGAAGAACTTTCTGTACCAGAGAAACACCATCAAAAATGACTTCAAAGGAATGAAAGAGCTTTGAACAATGTATGAGGAAGTAGTGCTCTCAAAAATTGTCATCGCTGAGTTCATGCCCCTCACTTTAATGTTCCTGTACGGTGAATGACTTTACAGCAGATGCTCTTTATCCATCGAATTATGAAACACAAATCCATAGCATCACTAATGATAAGCAATCTGAGTAGATCAGATACATACTGCTGTAATCAGGGATTGCAAGGAGAACAATTACATACAGGACACAGAATTTATAATATTATTTTTTGATGGTCACCCGGAGTTAAATATAAGAAAGTGCAGGAAATCTGTCCACAATACTTAAGACTTAGAAAACCCAGCCAAGGGCCTGGATCCCACAGTAATGTCCTTCATGAGCCCAACTAAAGACCTAGAGCCTAAGACAATGCCTCCTACAAGTCCAACAGGAGACCTAGAGCCCATGACAATGACTCATGTAAGTCTGTTTTATGGATCTGTGCTGGGAAGGGCATAGGTCAGTGGGGTGAAGGAGCTATGTTAGTAGATTGAGGGTTCTGCAGTGGAGCCAAGAAGTGATGCTCAAAATAAGGACCGTGGTGCCCCTGAAAAGTACCACAGCCATCTTCAGTGGCAATGAAGTCCCAAGCTCCTCCACAGATGAGAATAGTTGAGTACCTGTCAGGAAGACAGCAGAGCAAGCTTCTCCTGGAGATTAGGCAGCACACATCTTCCATTCTGTAGACAGGAAGTGATGCTCAAAATAAGGACCAAAGCTCCCCCAAAGTGGAAAGTAGCCATCCTCAACGACAAGGTTCTGATCTTCTCCAAGGATAATGACTGAATTCATATCGGGGAAGCTAGCTCTCCTCTGGGAGAACCAGTGGCTCCAAACAACAACACTAAGGAGAACCCACAAAGCTAATGCTCTTCCTTTCCATGTCTCTTTTTTATGCTGACAACTCTCCTCAGGTGAGCCATTTACACTCAGCACCATGCTGATTTAATTCAGCTGATGTTAAGTTGACCACCAGTTTTTAATTCATAACACATACATTACTGAAACCAATTCATGTTCCATTATTGCAACTGTAGTACTTTCCAAAGAAGTCTGGACATATTATTCGTTTTCTTCGCTAACATTCACCTGAAGTAAGGAAGAAGTAAATCAATTACATAAAGTCCTTCCACTGGCTTATTTTCCTCTTCAGACTGTGTTTGGAATTACCATAGACCCACTGTCCATTTCTATCTACATCTTTAACAAATTACTGGTTCAAATATTCCTTAAGGACTTCACTAACAGTTCAAACTCAATTTCTTAAGGATTACAAGGATCATCTTCCTTCCATTTAAAATATACTTTTTTTCTATGTTCCCAATGTGAACACATTGTTGGACTCTCAATCATTCAAATTTGCCTTGTATGCAAATTTCCCAAAGTGTTGTAAATTGACTTTCACTTACATCTTCTAATGATGCTGTAGCCAAGTAATACAGCTACTTCTTCATGCTGTGGTCTGTACTCACCTCAGTTCTTTACTCACTCCTTTTATTCATAAAAGTCCAACTTCTACAAATATTTCATTGTTTGTAAAAACTCTTATTAAAGTTTCTAAGCTCAAGAATTTTCCTTTCCTGACTTTTCATTAATATTCTAATTTACTGGCAATGTGATAAGTTCAAGATGAAAGTGATATTTTTAGGTGTATACCCATTGTCACCATGTCCTACTGAGAATGTGTAGCCTTGGGTACCTAACTTGGAGCAATGTTAAAGAAAAAAAATTAAACACTGAGTTTCAGTCAAAGTTCCTCTCTTGAAATATCAAATGTTGTGGATCATTTTCTGAAAACTTTAGTAAAAATATTTTTCTGAAAGAAATGAGAAGATTAAATTAGATTTTCCATGATTTTACTTCATGTATATTGTACTCTCACATTAACACCTGACTGCATTCTTCTCATTTTATTCCATTCTCCCATTTGCTTTTCCCTTCTCATCCACACTAAATTATATGTATTTCTCAAGTGATCCATGTTCTTTAATGTTGGCTACTTTTGCTGTTTTCTTTTCTTCTTGTCATCTCTTTTTGTTTCTAGTGTAACTAACTTTTATTAATTTATCAAAAGACATGTGATTTATCATCATTAAAGATTCATGCCTGAACTTATGTAAAAGTACTGAATCTCCTCTTCAATGCCTTCACATAACCCATGCTTTCACATGTAGGATATTTCAGGTATACCTGGCTACTTAGCCCAGGATTTATGTGGTGTCAATACAATAAAAATCACATTTGGGTGATTATCATTTGATTTACTGTATCCTTTAGTTTTATTCTCATTGACTTTTCCAAAAGAGAGAAAGAGGGAAAAAAGTGAGGGGAGGGAGGCAGTCAGGAGAGAAAGAAAGAGTCTGAAAATAATGGATTTTTTAAATTTTATAGAAAAAAGGAGATGTGATATATATGCAATCTTGAACAAAGAAAAAAGTTATAAATGTATATTTTGTACATTATAAATTCATAACTGCATGTATATTTCTACACTATTAAAATGGCACATTTAAATTTAACCCAAAGCATGTCTCTTATAAAAGTTTAATCAGTTTTAATGGGTGGTGACTGAATTAAAGGACATAAAAGCTTTAAGGTCTGGTACATTAATCATATTAAGACCCTTTCTCTACTGAATAATGTTAAACATTGTGTCTCCATGTACTCAGCGTCTCAGGCAGTCATGGACGGTGGGTTTTTCAGAAATGGCTGAATCTAGAGTGTGAGGAATCTAGAGTTTGTGGTAGAGTCATGGTCCAAGGCTGGGATTAAGGATATAAATGCTACACTCGCCCTAGGCAGGTAACCTCCATACAATATAGGGGACAAAAGAGCTCTCTCTTTCTCTCTTTTTCTCTCTGTCTCTGATTTTGCTGACTTCTGCTGCCGTGAACTCTTGCCCCTCTTCTATGTACCATTCTGCCTTGGAGCCAACCAATTATGGACCTACAACTGTAGCTTTTCTCCTTTAACTTTGGGTGTCAAGTATTTTGTTTCAGCAACGAGAAAAGTAACTGAAGATGCCATTTCATCCACATGGTGTAGAATGAGCAAATAGTGAGAATAGTGAGAACTTCACAGAATTCACAGAAGTATTTTAAAATGTATAAATTTGTACACTCATATATTTATTTGAAACTAGTGTTTAATACAATCAACTTGAAACTTATGAACATTATAACGAAGCAAAAACAACATTAAAGTAATTTTCCTGGTTTGTTATCCACTAAAATTCATCCATTCTGTTGAAATCTACTCTTAATTACCTGTTTATAAAATACTTTAACTATTCTTCCCAGAAGAGTTACGATAAAGTGTATTTTTCTTTAACACTGAAATGTATTGTGTAGAGTAGATGTTATTTTAATGTGTTACTATATGACATTATTTTCTATCTTTCAACATCTTTAGGAAAAATCAGTTTTCATCCACTGATATATGCTGTAAAACAGTATGATGTAGCAAGCACTGAGAGTACAGTCTAAAAGCAGGAATTAGAAGAAATAAAAAGAATAACATATCAAACATTCTCTTGTTTTGTGAAGAGATTACAATAAGATTCCAAATAGTATTTGTAATTTTAGAGAGACAGTGTTATACTAAAGCAAGGAAAGAAGTGTTGAGAACGGTAGGTTCATTCTGTGACATATATTTCTTAGGTTTTTAACTCATTACACAAGTCCATTACACAAGTCTATGTGTCTATGTGTCTTCTGAAGCACGTTCACTGACATTGAGGTGTAGCCTTGTAATCCTGCTTCCAAACCGTAAGAGAGAAAATCAGTTGGGGTCTCTACTACAAAAAAATGCTTATTAGAATTTAGTTCTCACAAATTTGTCTGTGCTCCCCTTACATATTTTCCTTAAAGTTAGAATTCTGTAGCTCATGTTATTTTCCTTGTTCAGATGACAATCACTTGCTACTTCCTACATTGTAACTGATAATTACTTTTTATTTTTCATTTAACACTACAGTTTAGGCTGTCTCAATGAATCTACAATGAAATATAATTATAGTGAATTGTCACAGGGGAAAAAAAGTTAAAGTAATCTTATTTCCATGTTTCGGCCCCGTAAATAGACGCGAAGTCTGTGCTGCTTCCTACAAAGCTGCATTGACTCTCCTAGCATCTGTCTCCCAGGAAACTTTTGTTAAATTAACTAGAATTTTTAAAAATAATTTTCTCCAGGAAAACTGGGAGAAATAGAACCTGAAGTGACCTGTTTTAAAAATATTTTACTGAATTTATTTGATGATTTTATTCAGTTTGGTTTGCATGGGAGCTAGGATTTTAATTAGTCCCACCTGAGTCTGAACTCCAGGCTCTTTCTTTCACCTCAGTAACTACAACAGCTGACCTCTGGACAAGCCCAAACATTTCCTTCACTTAATGGCAAAACTAAACAAAGCTTCTCTTACCTCTTTGTGATAGTTCCTGACTGCATGTAGAAGCTATCACAAGACATTGCACCTAATAAGATTACTAAAACTTCTGAATAAAGCAAATATTGCTTAATGAGAAGAAGAAAATGAAAAAGCTCCAGGAAAATATGCTATTATTCTCCCATGGAGTGTTTTATTACAGAGATGACCCAAAACATTTGTCAAAGATTTGTGTGACAGTTAAGGTGGATTGACAACTAGACGGCACTGGGAACTGCCTGTCTTAGCTACTTGTCTCATTGCTGAGACAAAATACACAACACCCTCAAGTTACAGGAGGACAGATTTATTTTAGCTCATATTTTGTAGAGGTTTCAGGCCAAGGTCAGCTGGCTCCAAGGCAGAGGCATGCCAGAGGATAAACAGTCCATGCCAGGCTGGCAGAGAGCGGCAGCAGCAAGGCTTCTTGAGTTTTTATCCCATCCAGGCTAAAAGCCTATTGATTGGTGCCACCCATACCCAGGGTTGGCCTTCCCATTATCCACACCCAGAACCATGCTATGCCAACCTATTTATCACAGATCCTTAATCCATACTCACTCTAATGCAGCATGACACATTCATGATTCAGCCACTTCCTAAAAGCCTCACCTATGTGTGCCTGAGACTTGGGGTTACCTAAGTATAAACCATCACACTGCCTATGGGATTAGTAAGGCACACTTCTGAGTGTGCCTGTGTGTGACACTGGCTCCATATCTGGTCCTTTGTTCCTCCCTCTCCAGGACTGTTCCCCTGATCTACTTCCGGATGAACTAAGCAGTTTTTCTACCATACCTATCTGCCTCGATGCTTTTGTCTTGTAGTCAACCTGCAATGAATGTTAATATCTGGAACAATGAACCACATTAAATCTCTCTCTTTTTTAAATTGTGGGCATCATGTATTATTTCTCGGGGACTGGGAAGCTGACTAACGCCTCCTATAAAATTGCACCTGCTAAACCACATTACTTATAGAGAGGTGATTCAGGCTCCAACATAAGACATTGCCTTTTTCTCATCTTTCTCATCCCAATATCCAAAGTTTCATCTCCTCAAATGAAGATCCAAAATACAGTTATGGATTCTAGCTCAATTTCCTAGAGATCTAAAAATGGCTTCTATAGTAACATCAATTTTTATTATAAAATTAACAAATATTGTTAGGGTTATATCAATTCAAGTAGGAGAGGTCCAGATAGGAGAAAACAAATGCAGCCTGACTGGTCAATCTCCAAGTATTCCCTCCTCTCACATCACATCTTTTCTCCAAATAACTCATGTACTCAAAATCAAAACAGATGGTGGTTATTCCTAGGGAAGTCCAAATCCTGAGACGTGGATAGGGAGAGGGGTATTGAGGCCAGAGTTTAGCATTTTCTAAGGCTAGAAAATCGAAGCTCAAAGGATGATGGGAATATAGCAAAGATGGCAATGGAAGCAGACATGAAAAAAGAAATCCAGTTATAGGATACCATGTGATAAAAGTGATATCTGACATGATTATTCATGGTTATAGTTTATAGTTCCAGTAAGAACCAACTACTACTGATTTATTTTCCTATGCACTAACCAAAAGTTTTCAAATGTCTCCCATTTTTCTTAGAAACAAATTTACAACAGCGTTCTATTATTTGCAGCAAGAATTTGAATTTTTATAACATTTTTTCTAATCTTCATCACCTGTCTTGCATTATACCTGTTAGTTCATGAGCACTTATTTTCTTGATATCTTGTTTTTGTAATATGTTTCAGTTCTCATTTTAAGAGAAAATATATAAAAAGACATGTATATGCAAAAGTACATACATATAATAATGGGTCATTACCAAGTTTAGTTAGCCAATGACTGCATATATTTAAGCATAATTAACATTATTTTTAGGTAAGATGCCTGGTACATATTTTGTGCACAGTAAATATTAGTTTGATTAAATTGAATGACATTTAGGATATGGATAATGAAAGAATTCAGAGAACACACTTAATATAGAAATGAATATCCCATGCAAATATATCAATGACAGGGATATGGAGTAATATATATTTATAAAATCTAGTGCACCTATATTCAAGTAAATTTTGTCTTAAGTTTGAGTATAATATTTAAAATGTAAACAATAATGTTAAAATAAACTATACATGAACACTAAAAGCAGCACTTTTACTTTCTGCTAAGGATCAATAATCTAAAAGGTTATCATGTACTTCTTTGCATAGTAACAAAAACCAAAGACACTGGAAAAGGTTCAAAATCAATATACATATTGGCAGACTGCTGAAACTCATGGATACAAGGAATAAAATGGAAGAAATGACAAAAAACAATTGCTATTATTGCATTATACAAGATAACGTGAAAGAAAACAAAATTTATTGTAGTTTTTAACTTAAAAAGATCATACATTTCATAAGAGAACACATACTGCTACAAATATTTTCTTTGTCAGTACATAGCTACTATAGTATAAATTTCATAAAGTCTGTGATTTTATTAGGTATGTCACTAACTCATAAAAGTTAGTGACAACTAACTCATGTTATTTGTCACTAACATGGCTAAACATTATATTTTATTTGGGGTTTTTTAAATGCACTGGTGAAAAAACTTATTGATGTAAAGTCATATTGTAGTTACTTTACATTATGTAAGTAAAGCTCCTCTTATTTAAATAAGTATTTTTACTCCCCCTTTGTTATCTTTATGACATGCATTCATATGTAGCTGTTCCAAGGTTCCCGTGTGTGTGTGCATGCATGTGTGTGCGTGTGTGTGTTCATGGGTGTGCATGCTAAAGAGAAGTCATTGGTACACTCACTTTTAGTTACAGAAATTTTATCCAACTAATTTATAGTCTTAGGTTCTTATATTAAATAATTTCTGTACTTTAATTCTCCAACTATAGCAAGATTTTTTATAGTTATACGACTGAAAAAGACAATTTGGGCCATTTAAAAATGAAGAAACAAAAGTAACAGTAATAAACATGTATAATTTTAAAGTGTAAAATGAAATTTTTAAACTACAGTTATCCACAGCTGAATTATTGATCTGCTGATTAATATGTAAATGAAATATCCTGAAATGAAGATGGAATTCCAAGAAAAATTATGAAGTATTTCAAACAGCAAAAATACAATATATGCAAAATTCTATTTATATATCTATATGTTGAAAAATGATTGAATTACACACAAATGAAGCTTGTATGCGCATGCACACATTTATAAAATGAAAGGGTGAGGAAATGAATGAAGTACTATATTAAAGTCACAGAATTAGGGCTCAAATTCGAGGTTCATTTCCCTTTCCTATTTCAGTGACTAGACTTTGCAAGAGATAGACATATGTATAAATCTGATGGTTATTACAGGTAAAAGCACAGTTTGCATCTGCATATTAAGTGTTGGATAAGGATGGAATTCATCACATCTACAGAAGAAATAACATTTTTAGTGAAAACTTTTGCTGATTTCATCAACAAGGACTTGAATTGAAACTAGGGCAACCAAGAACTATATATCCAGATTAAAAATGTGGAAAATTGATATGATGGAGACCAATTCATTATTCATTCATGGAGCACCAAGCATAAAAGTAAATAATAAAATTCTCTGTATGTTTTAAAATAAGGATTACAAGATGTGTTTATAATGTTCTTAGGTCATGTTATTTCATGTGAAAAAAAATCTTATTCAAAATCACTAACAAACTATTAGGTAAAGCAGAGTTTTATTTTGTATTAAGAAGAAAAAGTGTATCTGTCTAAAATTCTGCTATTTTTAGAACAAAATTCCTGTATGGGATATTCTAGTGAAAAAAATGAGAGGGAAATAATGGTTGCATAGCAATGCTGTCAACTGACTGGACAAAAAAGAAATTTATAATGTATTCTAGATGCAAATGAAAACATAATATTGAAAAATAAAGTACTAAACTGTGGGAAATAAAAATATCAGATTCTTATGGAATCCTTACCCTATAATGAAAAATATAACTAAGTAATTATTCATCTTAGAGATAAATGAAACTATCTACACAATACAATACTACAATAATACATCAAGAAGCCAGTGATATATTAATTTGTTTATTTGGGTTAAGCAATAGGTTCCAAATCTGATTTTCAAAGAAAATTTGATCTAGAGATATTTATATCTCAGAAAATATATGCTAAATGAGGTATTTAGAAATATGCACTCAAAGGAGTAAATGGTTACCCTTTGAGCTTTAGAATAAGGTACTTGAATGCTTATACAAATAATGGCCTGGTACATTAAACATGTTGTTGGAACGAACCATATTTCAACCTCTGGAAGGAAATTTCAGCAGTCCGGAACAAGTAGAGGTTATCAGCAGAGTCCTGAGTCTAGGGTTAATCTAGTTCAAAATGGGCAGCTATTGCTGGAGTAGGTGTCTGAAGCAAATGGTAGAATAGAATGACTGCTTTCCTATCTACAATTGCCTAAGTTTCCCTTCCACTTAAACTCCCACTCGCACGTCTCATTGGCCAAGCATCCTCAGAAAAGCAGCTAGGATCCTGGGAAATGGAGCTCAAGAGTTCACTTTGCCTCTGTTTAGGGAAAGTGATACAGAAAGGGGCTGGGGATTTAGCCCAGCAGCATAAGTGCCTGCCTTGCAAGTGCGTGTTCGTGAGTTCAATCCCCGGTACTGTTTTAAATTAATAAATAAATAAAAATTTAAAATAATTAAAAAATAAAAAAAGAAAGTGATACAGGAGAAGAATGTAGATGTAGCTGTGCACTCATGGGATCCAATCTCCCATAGAATGCAGTTGTGAAGCTGGACACATTGTAAAGCCATTGGACTTTAAAAGACTATCTCTTACTCTGTGAGAGTAAGAATAAGGATTTCTACTGCCTAGGGTTATTGTGATTAAGGGCAATGTTGTATAGGAAGCATCATATAGGCCTGACCTATAAAAATTAGTGAACAATATTAATAGCATAACTAAAATAAAAATAACTAAAATTAAAAACTAAAGTGTTATGTTGAATAAAAATTAGGATAAAGGTTAAATTCGTTTATTAATTCACAGAGAGAAATCTAAGGAAACTGGGAAACTTCATGTCAGACAAACATTTTACTAACATGATCCAAATATTGTAAACTAGATTTCTTTGAAAAGAAAACATTAACAGTAGAATACAAAAACTTATGTAGTGCATCATTAAGGGAAGTTATACATACATGCACATATACAGACATTGCCATAAGAGAACATAATGAAGAGTTGTTTTTTTTTTTTTCAGCAGCTGAGGATATAGCTCTATGGCACATGTGTCTGCCTGGCAAGTTAAGGTCCTCAGTTCAATTCTTGGTAAAAAAAAAAAAAAAAAAAAAATTCTGTATGGTGAATTCATGGGTTGGCTTGAAGGGCTTTGTTTTGTGTGATAGCCAAAGCTTATATGGAAGACAAAATAATAAAATATAAATTAAATTACAAAGTATGGAGGCAGAGATGGGCCTGTCTTTAGTGAAACCTCCCCAATTAAGTTGACATCTTTCAATGATTTAAAGCTTCTGAGTTGCAATTGCTTCGTGCATATAATATTGTAATATCAGAGTTATATTCAAAATTATTGATGAAAATCAATTTAAATAGCATTAATGACAAATTTAATGTTTACCATAAGACATTTTGAAACAGTTCAGCAAAAAATTGCAAAAGGTTGAATTCTTAAATCTTAAGATGCAGAAAATAGTAAATACAATGTCATCTTAATTGGCAATTTATAAACTATCATGTTTACTATTAATATTTCCAGTATGATTATTTCTATTATGACTAACACTTAAAATTACATGATTAAATAAATATGAGCATTAGAAATACATGAAAAAATAGTAATGGTCTGAAGCTGAGAAATCTATTAATTGACTAATAAAGAGAAAGAGAAAAACAGAGACAGAGACAGAATAGAGTAGGTAGAAGTAGGAAATAAAAGACTTCTCACATTTTTTCACTAAATATTACCTGGCCAGTATCCTTCATTATATTTTTTTTGAAAATTGTCTTCATAATCTTAGATTTGCTTTCAATTCTACCAACTTTAAGTTGTAGTTATTATTTAAAGCAGGTATCTTGTGACCTTTTTCCTTCCAGTACCGACTGAACATCTGATGACTTGTAATGTTGATTTACACGCACAGAGATGTGATAGTTGGTTGATAAGACTCATTATAAATCTCATTCTTAAATAATTATGTTTCAGTTTAAAGAAATTAAAGTCTCAGTGCAGTAAAATAACGCTTAAAATGGTAACATCACCTAACAGTGCACCAGATTGGATTTCCGAAGTCTTTAGAGATTTGGATTTTAACTGTTCTATCAACATAAATAAATGATAGACATCTTACCTAGGCAACAGCAGTGTTACATTTGTCAACGTCTTGGCAATAATCAGATAGTACACTTAGATTAGTAATTTAAGAGACTATTTACAAAGCCATAAACAGGGTTCGGCGTAACCAGTAAACGAAAGTGCAGAAAAGTGCAGAGCTAGCAATACCTCAAAATTGTTTTCACTTTAAAGCTCAGAAGGCGAGAGAAGACAGCAATTACCAAAGCCCAGTAGGGTGACACATTGAAACAGGTAAGTGTTTTGGCCTTCAGGAGCAGGATGTAGTCACTCAGCATGAATTTACAGTGAGCAAGTCAGGGATGTATACCACGACCTCATCCTCTTCTTGCTTGTTTGAGCTACGGGTATGATTTTTTCCTCCATTGATTAAACTGATTGCAAGAAAGAGGACAGGGGATTTTATGTAATCTTTAGAAGTCCCTCTCCAGGCTGCAGAGCAGGGTAAAGAAGAGAAAGCCCTGACTGTAAAGAAAAACAAGGCAAAAGATGAGAACAAATACAGCACAAGCTGTTTCATGAAAGGAGTTTTGCATTTCCCATGCAACTTTTCATATTATGCTAGAAACCAATTTCTGTGTCTTAATTAATCTAAATTACTGTTTTCCCAATATTTTCTAAAATATTTAATTTATTTGAAATGAATTGAGAACTAAAATTCTGTCTTTCCTTCGAATACAATCCTAATCCTGAAATAACAATTTGTTGAAACCATTTTTAACTTGTTATGTTGGTATCATCATTTATTTATATTGAATATTTTTGCTTCCTAAAAAAGCAGAAATGGTCTGTAAGAGTTTACTAAATTTTACAATAAAAACCAGGATATTAATTTAATAAAGTAAATGCAGTAAAAAATGTTTTAAATCTATGATTATTTGATAGGCTAGTTTCTATTTCTTCAAATTAACAATAATTGATTTTATAATTTCATATTCTAACTTTCTGCTGACAAAGTATGTTATCTCTTCAGAAAAAAGAATACTACAAATGGCTCCAAAGTAAGTTGTACCAAATGTTTTGAGGAGATAATCTAACATGAGAATTGATTTCATTTCTGTATTTACTGTTAACTAAAGTTTTGATTATAGTGAAGTCAAAAACACACATTGCATATGTATATATTTTTATTTATGACTATATTTTTACAATGTAATATGAAATTATTTGATGTGACTTTGCCATAAAGATCTTTAGGGGAAAAATATTAATAGGTAAGTGTAAATAGCTAAAGCATGCATTGCTTCTTCTGTAAACCAAAGGAAAAAAGTCTCCAAATTAGTATGAAATTGTGGTGATTTGCCTGCCTCAGCTTGCTGAGTACTGGACTGACAGCCATGTGCCACTGTACCAGGTTTCCCAGGCTATTTATTATAAAGGATTTGAAAATTCATGAATTTTGGATGTGACAATAATTCCACTGGATACTGAGGGATGAGTCTAATAATTTTGATATTTATATTTGGCTGGTTGACTGCATATCCCAACAAAAAGAGGAAAATGCCCCTATTATAAAAAAATGCTCTACCTTGAAAAATATAAACAATAAAGACAGGTGTCCTACAAATACAGGTACCTAAGGCTTTAATAACCAGACAGGTCATCATATTTCACACCTCAGTTCTAATTACATAGCCAATACTTCTTAGTCAAATGCCTTATGATTTTATATATTTCATAAAAAATTAATATAAAACATTATATATATTACTATACATATATACTTTAATAGCATACTATTTAAATTTCAAGAAGCTATGATTTTATGTAATAATTCATTATCTACTAATTGTCACAAAAATGTCTAATTTTAATAATAATGAAGAATACATATGTTGACTATCCTACCAGGGAGTAAAGTCACTTATAATTTATTTTTTTTCATTTATTTTATGTGATAAAATATCTAGCATATGAAAACTTAGCCCACTAAGGTGACTTAGCTATTGTTTTCTCCCAGACTTGTCATGATACAACTTACATGCACTTGATTTATATAAACTAAAAAGAAACAACACCCTTAAATCTGTGCTTTATATTTTGTTGAAACTTCAGGTAGGAAAGAGAATGCAGAGAAGTTACAAGGTGACAACCTACATCAGTTTTCATATATGAACTCCATTCAAAATTTTAAGACTATAATTACATAACAAAATTTCAATAAAGTCTATATAATGTATGAGAGAATGGATGGCAGTTATGTCTGTAATGCAATTTTTACATTAATAAATGTTTAAGAGTAAATCTATTGCTTGAAGTAGACAATGTCTTTTTAATAAGCATGAATGTTGGCAGGTTACTAGGATCAATTCAGAAATCTATCAGATTTTATTATCCATACTTAAAATATAATACAAATTCCCATTTATAGGAATAAAACCAGTGTGAGAAGTGTGATTTTCAGAAAGAGAAAATCTTGGTATGTTAAAAAATTCTGACAACTGGGTCAGTTAAACAAAAATAACTCATGAAGTGATGGCTCAAGAATTCAAGGTAGTTATAAAACAGAAATACTGCACTAACTTCATTGGCAATGTTAGAAACTTACCTAAGCACAGAGGTAGTGAAGAAAACATCTAGAATTTCTAATGAGTATGTATTAGGCTTACACATTCTTCTGACATCTTACCATTTCTGCTCAAGAAACACATTATTTCAGACTCAAAGGCAACTGTGTGAGTGTTTTCATATTATAATACCTAATATTCATAACTAAGCATCCCTGAATTTACAGTAATTAAAGGAAAAATAAGACAGTTCATTTTAAATAATATAATCTAAAACACCATATGATAATTGTACTGGATTGTCTCTTATCTGTGTTAAAGTTCATTCTTTAATGCATTAATAATCCATTTATTAACTCCACACGTTATTGAGAGTTTATGATGTAATAGAGATTGTGAATGCAAATAATGATAAGACACTGTTTCTGCTTTAAGGAGTATATTGTTCATTGAAGAATAATTACATTCTTGTAATCATTTGGGAGTATAGAGAAAAAAAATCCCATGAACTAGGCTAGGAGAGTATTCCTTGATATGAATCATTAGTGAGTTTTTACTTTATAATCTTCCACATGTGTGAGCATATATGTACTCTTATTTGTATTTGTCTTAAAAATTGACTTCAAATTAAAGATTGTTTGCCTAGAAAAATAATGGCCATCACAATAAGAGAAAACAATTAACATGTTCATTATTGTTCTCTAACATAAGTATATTTAATACATAATTTAAAATTTAAACTCATGTAATATATACTTATTTGGTGAACTAGATTTTAGAAAGATCTAGATTGAAGATAAAGCAACTCATTCAGATGAAAATGATTAATGCACAAATTTGGAGACAAACTTCTAGACAACTAAGAAAGGGTTAACTTGATAGAACATTAAATGTAGAAAAAACATATTTTGATAGAAAAAGTGCAAGACAATAGGTATGGTTATTACATTCCCTTGCTGACTTTGTGCTGGTCCAATGTGGAACTTTGTAGACTCAACTGCCCATCATTTCTACCCACTTTCTTCCATAAACAGGAAGCTATTCCATCTTTCATGGAAAAACCATTTCTTGAGATTGAGGAGGGAACTGATTCTTAGATCACTACAGTGCAGGTGGATCGATATCACAGGGCTTAGAAATCATATCTGCAAATTTCTGTGACTGAGATATTTGGTTTAGAAATACAAACTTGAAGCAAATCATATCAAGGTTACTGCTTTACACTAATGTAAAATTATGTACTGATTTTTTCTGGCAGCTTTCTCCCCTCACAACACTTAGAAATTTATTTGCAGCACAAATACATTAAAGTATTTTAAATGTTGATTTGTATGGTACTATAAAAAGAAGAGAGAATTTATATTTCAGCTAGTATTAAGATAAATATACAAAATATGTGATATTCTTCAATATAGACATCATAAGTGATGGCTGATAACTGGACATGTAAACTACACCAAACTGAAATAATGGCTAAGCCATGTAGTATTTAAGATACACCTTAATATACTATGTTGTACCTTGACATGCTGTACAGATCAACAAAGGTATAGTGAGATACACTAAAAGAATAGTATTTTAAGTTCTACAATAGCCACCAAAATAGTACAAAAGAGCATATCTCAATTTCAATTAAATAGATTCACCAAAAGGAAACAAAATCTGAGAACATAACACAGTAACCATAACAAAAACAAATGATATAGATAAAAAAGTATCAAAATGAGAGAGTGCCAACCCTAGCATTTATAAGAAAAAGCTTTAAAACAATACATATTCTATTCTTACATATTTTAAATAAATATAGTTCAAGACTAATTGTTTCATTTACTTTTCATATCATGAGTTCTTACAAGATGAGAGATTGTTAGAAAAAGAAAGTATTGTCTGAAAATGTTTAAATTTCATTAAGAAATATAACCTGCAAGATAATGAGCTTATATTAAGTAAAACTTAAGGAAATTAAAAAAGGAATGGAACACCACACATTCAAAGTTGCTTCTTAAGATATTCATACATTGAAAAACTGAAAACTAATATATCTTATACTAGATGATAAAATAAGTTCGATTAATGTACAATAATACTGTAAACCTTTATGTACCATTAAAAAAATGTTCTCACCATAGTATTAATGCAAAGAAATAATGATGCCAAAGTACTTTCAAAGAGCAAAGTATAATATCTTATACAGCATAATTTTGGTAAAATAGAAAAAACAACTTGTGAGTTTTAAAAACAATATAAAAGCATGTGATTTAGTTTCCTACAATATATTTTTATACTTTTTCTGTATTTTTTATGATTTCACAGAGTGCTCATTCTCTGCGTACTTTGAAAAGAATCATGAACTAAAAATTTCCAGCCCCTTCTTCAGGATAGTGAGCTTCAGCACAGATGTGGTGAAACACTTCATGGTAAAGTGTTGGTAATATGGGTGTGGACAGCCATTGAATTAGGACTGCATTTGTTTCTGTTGGAGAAAAGAAAAATCATCTATTGGTCATTTGGTCTATTTAACAAATATATAATGTAGATGATTAAAAGAAACTTAACAACTAATGATATTTTAATATTACTCTGAGAAAAATGTGAAAATAATTGGTGTGAAATAATAAACAAAAATTTTTTATGTTCCCAAGATAGCATCACGGTTCTTTTTTTCCACCTTAAAATATGCTTGTGTATACTGTCCAACATGAGATACAATGATCTAAATCGAGATATGTAGTAAGTAAATCGTGATTGACTAATTCTTAATAAAATGTGAGACTTGTAAAAATAGTCTAGGCTTAAATGGAATCCATTGGATCCAGTTATTGAGTTATGCATAACTGTGTCACTAAATTAAATCTACTTCTCATTTTAAAGTAACCAAACACTAACAATACATTTGTAAGGGAAATAAAACAGATACTCAAGAATAAATACTTCATGGTATTTTTCATTTTAGTCTTAAATTACAAATTTATAATATAGATATGGTATAAACATATAGATAGATATATACCTATATATATCTATACACACATATATATAATATAGACATAATATATACATATATATGGCTATATACATTTATATAATATATACATATATATATATATATATATATAGCTAAATTGTGATGTTTCTATATATGAGTGTAATGTGGGATGATTAAACCAAGCTAAGTAATATCAGTATGTCATTTACCTATCTTTTTTATGTTATTTGAAATTTATCCTTATTGTTATCTTACTATATACATTTGATTAACTTTAGTTACTCTTCAGTGAAGCAGATTCCAATACCTACTTTTCCTGTATGTGTGAAGCTTTTATTTATCTGTTTTGTGCTGGGGATTGCACTCACTGCCCTGCATTTGCCAGGCCAGCGCTTAAGCCACTGAGCTAAATCACCAGCCCAACTTTATCTTTTGTTCAGCAACTTTCTATTCCCTCTCTCACCACAGATACTTAGACTCTATCATTTTATTCTCCTCTTCTATGAGCTAAGATTATTTTTTACCCCACATGTGAGATCATGCAGTCTTTCTTTTTTCTGTAGCTAATTTACTATCCTTAGCACAATCAGGGGAACATTAGATAGAAGCTTTAGTAATATCTGCCTTTCATTGTCATGATAAAAACCATTCTAACAGGTATGGAGTGATATAGTGATATACTACTATAATTAATGATAACGAGAATATTATAATGATGTGTGTGTTTTAGACTGGCTGATTATTATAGCTTCGTAGTAGATTTCAAATAAGACAGTGAGGTGCCTCCAGTTTAATGCTTTTTTGTTCCAAGTTGCTTGTCTGTTCATAGTCTTTGTGGGTCCATAAAATTGTTAACATTTTTTTCTATTTCTGTGAAAAATATCATTGGAATTGGGATAGAGATTGCACTAATTCTGTAGAGAGCTTTTGATATATGATATTTTGAAAATATTAGTTTTAATCTTTGTAGTGCATCAATACAAGCATTTTCCATTTTATTTATGTCTTCTACATTGTAGTTCATCAGAGGTTTACAGGCTAATGTTTACAGATATGCTACCACTTTGCTGAAATTTAATACTAAATATTCACTTTGTTGTTGGTTTGACTTTAGCCATTCAGAGCACTGGAAGAATAATCAATTTCTTTTTGAGCAGCAGCAACCTATTTCAAAGACTGGTCCAATTTTTATTGTTAGTAACTGCCTAGAAACTCTTCGCTTAGAAATGTACGTATTCCTAAGCCCCCCATTCACTTTTGCAATAACATTTCTGTGGGAAATGACATGAGAGGGCCCAGGGATATAGCCACTGGTACAAGTGTCTGCTTGCCACGGACAAGATCCTGATTCCTGGAAGAAAAAAAAAAACACTACATGACAGTTGTTTAATCCAAAGAGACTATCATCTCACTGAATTGTTGTCTAAGTGCTCTATTCTTGCCACTACGAAACAAAACTCTTCAAAGTCTTAATATTTTTATGCCTTTACCTGCACTCCAAATCTTAACTTAAAAACACAAGGACATAGTATGTTCAGAGAAATAACTAAGTAGATATTTTTCTGTCTTTAGAAGGAAGGTCAACTAACTGTTTAGATAAAATGTCAGAAGAATTTTTCAAATATGAGTAAAAGAATCAAGAATTCTTTTATTTTTGCACTTTCTCATAAAGTATTTAGAAGATATATAACTAAACATGAAGAGGCATATAACTTATCTAAGTCAAATATGTATTAATAACAACTTTCACATGCATGTTGTTAATAAAATTTTAATAACTGGCATAGTAAAATATATTGGTTAATATTGTATAATGGAATTCAGCTTCTGTTTTGTACATGGTAGGTATTTTGCTAAGTATATTTAAAGTATTATTTCACTTAGTCTTCACAAATTTTCTATCGTATTTCACTGTTGAAGAAACATATATAATGAAATTAAAAAGCAATTCACCCTTATTTGCATTAAACCATTTCTAACCTGTGAAAACTGGACCCATCTTCCTTTATATTTGTGTATTTTCCCCATGATGTTTATATACTTTGATAAGCATTTGAAACAGCATGTGCTTATTAAATGAAATATGATGCTTAATTCACTATATTGGTTCTACTAAATATACAGTAGATAGCTACATGGATATGGTATTTGCTTAGAGAAAAATAGTTTTTGTTTAATGAAAAGAGAGCAACTGTCACCATGCATGATGGTGCATGCATGTAATCACAGTCCTTGGGAGGATGAGGCAGGGGAATTGGTTCAAGTTTCAGGTCAGCCTGGGATACAAAGTGGCCAGCCTGAATTGCATAGCAAAACCCTGTCTCTAAAAGACAAAAAAAAAAAAAAAAATTAGCTATTTTAGCTATTTTATAGCTAAAAAATAGCTGTCTTTATCTATTCAAAATTTTCAGTAGTTCCAGATAAATGCCTGATAAAATACATGAACATTGAGTTAATAGTAATTTTTTAGCAGTTGGAAAATATAGACAATAAAAGATAATATTCTTCAACTCAGTCTTTGCT
Source organism: Hydrochoerus hydrochaeris (assembly GCA_004027455.1). Classification (NCBI taxonomy): domain Eukaryota; kingdom Metazoa; phylum Chordata; class Mammalia; order Rodentia; family Hydrochaeridae; genus Hydrochoerus; species Hydrochoerus hydrochaeris. The sequence continues at coordinate 19,344 of PVLA01011868.1, read as the reverse complement.
TTAAACATAAAATGGAATGGAAGATGCATAATTCATTCCTATTGCTCTAGACAGGTTGAAAGCACAACTCCTAACATCTACTTCTGTATACTGGCCTGCACTTTAAGAACTAACAACTTCCTTGATTTGTTATTTAGATGCCATTTGGTTTCCACAAATAGTCATTTACAAATAAGACTTACAATCTGCTATACTCAGTCTATCTCAAAAATGTAAAAAAACTGATAAAGGCTTTAACTACCTCTGATTAAAAGTGAAATCTGTGAACTGTATTTTACTTTGTCTCAACAGTAAATCTTTTAATCACAATATTGCTGTTATGTATATAGTTCTATATGATCTTTATTTTTAAAAAATTAAAATATAGGGGATACCTGTGTGTTCAGTATTTCTCTTATAGAGAAGAATACCTTATGTGATTGTAAAATCTGCTTTCCTGTATAACAATACTTTAATTTTAAAATCAATCACAAGTTTAATATTAACGCTTTTTATTCTTATAGGTAGTAGATTATATCTTATACTTACACTGCAAATTTTCTTATTTTATCTTTTCATTTTTTTCAATTAATACAAATTTAAAGAAGTAAACATCAATAAAACTAAGTCCCAGTTCATCTTTCATTCTTTTGGAGGGGCGGGTGGCACAGAAGATTACTGGGAATCAAACTCACAACCTTGCACTTGCCAGGCAGGCGCTGTGCCCCTGAGCTGTATCGCCAACTATTTTTCCTAACTGTACCGCACTCTGATGTACACTCGTGCATAAGTGTGCGCACAGACACACACATACACACACACAGACTGTGAATTTACTCTCAAAACCTTAGACCAGTGAGAACCTAGGTCAGCAGACATTTATGCTGTTGTGTTTTTCATGAAGAATTAACTTGTTTAATATTCTCTCTAAGCTCAGTCAATGTTACTTTATATATATATACATATATATGTATATATACTTTGTAGATAGATAGATAGATAGATAGATAGATAGATAGATAGATAGATAGATGCATACATACATACAGGAATGTTTCATAAGGTCTAAATTGAACTTTTGTACAAAATGAAATGCAAAGAAATACACATAAATCTGAGCATCCTCAAAAAAGAGAAATAATCGAGAGTCATGCTATGCAATTTTGGTAAAAAAAAAAAAATAATGATTGAAAGAGTATTTTCAAATGTTAAGTTATAGCAGAACGTTTTTAGGTAAGAATTTCCTAGAAACATAATTTATTTTTGTATGTTACTATTCTTGTTTCTAATGAGTCATAAATGGATCAAAACACTAAATTTGTATCTTCTTTTTAAAAGGGTCTATTATTTGCTTTAATTTAATTTCTAGAAAAATATTTTAATTTTTTTCCATCTATAGGAGGGTATGTTGATTGTACAAGAGTAAATGTTGATCAAACTTAAATACTGAGATCAAACTTTTATACTGAGATCAAGGAAAAGTTGTTTTTATATTAAAATAAATATTCTTTTATTTCTAAATTTATGCACATTATTTTCTCAGGTCATGTTTTGACATTTATGAATACTACAGAAGTTTTTAAAACTATTATATAAAATATTTTCATCTTATTTATATCACATATGGAATGAATCATCCATGTAGTCACATTTCAAGAATGGATTTTGAAATAAATTGAGACTTATTTTTGCTTTTGCCCTCTAATTTTTTTTAACCTTGAATAAGTTAATTACTTAACTGAACATCATTTAATTCACACTTAAAATGGTACTAATAGTTCTGGCTTCAAATTTTATACCATAATACATTTAAAACTCATTCATGTATATAAAATTCAATATTTATTAATGCCTTCATTGGTAAATTCAAGTTAATTTAAAAATCTATAGGACATGAATGCAACATAAAGTTGAAATGTTATTGGCAATTGCTAAAGTGGTCATATGTGCTTTAAAAGGCTGCATTTGTTTATGCTATACCTAAATAAAAGCACTATGATAAGAATGGTAACTTCTAGAGGGCAGGGGGTTTAGCTCAGCTGCGTGAGTGCCTGCTTGGCAAATGCGAGGTTGTGAGTTCAATCCTCAGTACAAAAAAAAAAAAAAGTATGGTAACTTCTAAAGTTTGAAGTTGCACTGGTGATCAAATGAACAAATCAGACTCAGATCTTACCCTGTATTAAACTATAATAAATTAGAGAATACAAGCAAAATCAAGGAAGTCAGTGGAACAAAGAGAAAATCTGGAACATTCTGTGTGCATCCTTGGGTCCTTCTTTTTCTCATCAGATATACCATGGTGGCCCAAACTAATAATTGGTTGCTCTCAATGAGGTTTTTGGGTCACCTTGAAAGAGAAAGTGAATTCATAGTGTATCTCCATTTATACTCCAAAAAGCCTCTAGACTACTAGAATTTCCCAGTAGAAATATCCCATAAGTCAGTGGAACTTATATTCACAAACCATGAAAAAAACAAACAAACTGTAAAACAGGAACTTGGTACTAAGGACAGTCCATAAAGAAAGATTGTCTTCTAAAAAATATTAATGGTTACAATAATTTAGATGTGAGTCCATCTTCCTTTGTCTAGGGGCATTTCCCATTCTCAAAACACAGAGAGAAATTAAAAGGATCCATTGCTTTAATGTCTTCCTCTACACTGACCTAATCTGCATATTTCTCAAGTATATTTTAATAATTTGCCTTGAAGCATGTTAAACAAATGAAGGAGAACATGAAGATGCACTAGGCTTTCAACAACTCACAAAAAGTAGATATACACTCTGTAGACACAGTGTTTGTGGCTACCTTATTTCTAATCAGTTTCCAGATCTTTGGTTACTCTTTTTCATCAGTTCACTTACCCACTTTTCCCTCCACAGTCTTTAATTATGTTACTCTTCATACAAGTTGGTGAAGGTAATTAATTATCTAATTTTTGTCAGTCTAAACTGTCTTGCTTTTCCAGCCATCTACCCTAAGAACTGTAGTAAGAGAATCTCCAATTCTTCCTGAAATAATGTCCCATCCTGGCTCACTGCTTTCTCTGGAGTTTATATTCCAGTAAAAGGAAGAAGAAAATGAGTAAATAAGTAAGTAAAAGTAATTTGTTTTTGTATAATGATAAATAGTAACAAAGAATAACATGCTATATAGTAGCTGAATGGAAGAAAGGTTTTTCTGAGCTGATTTGTGTGCTAGACTTCTTTTGGTAGAAAATTAATATGCCAGATGATGAGAGAAGAGATTTCTAAGAGGGAAAGGAAGGAAAAGGACATACTCTGTGGCATATTAGGTGTAGGTAACAACTGAAGGATAAGTAAGTGAACTGAACCAAGTGAAAAGGTCCCTAGATCAGAGAAGTAAACAAAGATGATGTTTGAAGCTAGACTTGGGGTATGGCCAAATGAACTTTGGGATACGTTTCAATGCTTCTTTATGGTTGGTTCAGAAGTTGTATGATCTAATGTTTCAAAGGATAACTCTGAGATATCTTTTTCTAACATGATGTAGGAAGAATAGAAGAGAAATAAATGTTAAAAGTAAACATATTTCAAGGGGGAAAAGTTAAATCAAAATCATAACTTTTTATTTTGTCAAATCTTTTGATATGAACATTACAGGCACAGAAATGACTGAATGACTGTCCAAAGCACAATATCAATGCTAAAAAGTAAGTTGTTCATTTTTTTATACACTAAAAATTTGTTTGAGATATTTTAGGTCCTGTCTATACACTGAATAATTTCTTATTTAAAATACTAAATTAACAACATATGTTATTTTAGATACTGTATTTTCCTTCCCCCACCCCCATGGAATTCTTTTCAAATTGTTCTTTTGTGTACCAAGAATTTTTCTCAAGAGAATTAAATACATTATTGGTTTTCCCCAGATGAAATCAGAAGTTGGTTCATAGAATTCAGTAACAGAAAATCTTAAGTTTCTTCTTCTTTTTTTCCTTGTTACTCTGCTCTATAAGCCATTTTCCAAGTTGCATTTAATGAAAATGAATTGCTGTATTATGTTCCATTCATAGACTAACACAATTGGGATTCCTTTGATTGAAAAGAAGGAAATAAGGAAAGCTAATGAATATAAATATAATGCTACTTTGGAAAAGAATAAGCACATAGCTACTGTAACTGTTTTCACACTGAGTGTAACATGGCAATTACTCTGAAATTGCATCTTTCGGCATCATCTTCTTCATGTTTCCCCTAAAATTCAATTGCTCATTTCTACACCTTCAGTTCACTGGAGAAACAAACTCTAATGAACACAGCACCATATAGGCTGGTGTATTTACTCTTATTTCTCTGTAATGGCCTCGGAGATGAGAATAAAAGACTTCAGCGTGAGAGTCAATCTTTATTTCCACCCTCTGGATGATGAGCCAAGTCATAGAGGAGCAACTGGAATGAAGTAGTCAGCGTGAAATGTCCCTTGTGAATACACATGGGTGCAAAGCCACTGAATTTCTCAGCACCCAGCAGCACTCAATCACACTTGCAAGGGGAGAACTGGCTAATTCTTGAAAGCATGACGTGTTAGATTCATGGGAAACACTAAGAATAACATCACTGCCTTCAATTCACAATAATAATGCAGTTTCCAGGTTTTTTTTTCTTTTCTCTATCTCCACAACAGCTAACCGTTATAGCTTAAGGACAAGTAGAGGGGAGAAATTCTTCAACTGATTATCTAAATGTGTTGAACTCTGAATAAGAAATAAGGAGAATTTGGACTTTAAGGTCTGTCTCTATTTAACCTCCAAAACAAATTTCAAAATTAATTTATAAAATCATTAATAATAAATGGATGCAAGAAAATTACATTAAAACAGAGTTTGAGCAAGCCATAGCTTCTTCTTACAAAGTTAGTGTGCTTGGAAACACTTTGTGGTACTAAGAGAGTAGCTTTTAGCTTTTTATTATTTCACGTTAGTAACAAGAAAGAACATAGATGATTGTGGGTCATTGTTTGACAGTTAACTGCAAAATTAAGAAGAAAAATTTGGAAAGGGGAACTTGAAGTTTGTAATGAAGAGAAATGAAAAAGAAACAAAAATTTCTCTAATTAAATACCATATGATGAAGAAGATTGGTCTGTGAGAAATCTACAGGGTAGGATTTAACAAAGAATTTTCACTGAGAAAAAGTTTCCACCTTCTCTAAATTATGTGTATGTAAGTGTGTTTTAAAGATTAGGCTATAACAGAAATAAATGGAAAATTAAATCGGTAGTAAAGGAGATTGGATCTGAGATTTGGAAATAATCCCAGATAGAAATAAAAGACAAGCAGAAGAAAAAAAATCAGAAAATTCAAGGATAAACACTCTCTAAACTTCTGCAAAAGAAGTAATTTTAAGGTAATTAACACTGAATGATACACAGGTTGCACTTCCAAATACTGAAGGTTGAAAACACTGCAATGTTAGCGTTACTGAATAAATTCTATTTGGCAAGTAGTGAAGTAATGACTTTGCATTGATTATTTCATTTGTATATCATAAAAACAAAACTAAGTAACATGAACAGTTTACCTACAATGTATATAAGGTAAAGCATGCTAAAGATATATACAAGAGTCAAATAACAAAAATATATGCTGTGGAAACACTGATAAAAAATAAAATTGAAATAGTAGACTCCAGAAAAGAGATATTACCTAAAATTATCAGGGCAATATAAAATGGTAAATTATTTAATTTTCAAGGGAGATATAGAAATCTTAAAGATTTATGTACCTAAAAATAGAGGTTCAAATTAGAGGAAGAAAAAGTTAATAGAATCAAAATGAAAAATAATACTCTTTTCCTGGGAATGGGTACCAGAAATAGGAAATGTGTAAGAATATGTGTCTGAAGTATTACTATCAACTTAGTTGACATATTATAGAGTACTAAAGCCAAGAAAGAGGACATATTTTTTTTCTAAAAGCAAACTTAACACAGTCATCAAGATGTAACATATTCTGAGGCTAAATAAAGCCCAGTTTAACAAATTTTTTAACATTCATAAAGAAAGTCCTTTAATGAACAACTACAGAACTAAACTAAAAATTATGATCAGGTAGAGAGTTGAAAAAATCTAAAATACTTGGAAAAAAATTATGTATCATGTGTAGAGGCTGCATTTTGCTCCTAATCTCTACTTACTGATTTTTAATCTGATGTATGCTTTCTATCAATACACCCTTTATTGACCATTACATGGAAATGCAGAAAAATGATGTTTCCAAAGAAATTTGAAAAGTTAATGTAATATTAATAAAGGATTCATCCTCCTCCAGGTGGAACCATGTTAAAAGCAATCATCGCAGGTGGCATTAATGAAATGATAAAAATATAGGACACTCTAATAGAAGATTTCTAATAATAGATCTAGATAAATAGAGTCAATAGATTTCAGAGCAGAGTTACAAAATAATCCAGGGGCAAAAATATTGTTTGTCAACAGATGTTGATAGAACACAGATGTTCATATGGAAAAACATAATCTGTGACCTAAAACTCACAACTTGCCAAAAATTAATACAAGGGGAATCATAGTCCTAATTATAAAATTTTAAATTCTGGAAATAAATAGCATAGAAAAATTTCATAAAGGTACTAAAAACATTAGTTTAGGTACAATACCAAAATAATATTCATAAAAGAGAAAACATAAATTGGACTCTAAAAACTTCATATAAAAACATACAAGTTTAAAAATGAAAATATTTGCAATCATATTATTAAAAAGAGATTCATACCTAGAATAGATGATCTACTGTCAAAACAACAATAAAAATATAACCTCATAACTATGTGGACAAAAGATTTAAGTAGAAACTGCAACAACGATGACACATGAATAATAAATGACTATATGTAAAGCATTCTCAACTTTGTTCACATTTACAGAAAAGGAAATTAAAATTTCAATATGATCTCACTAGTTATTAATTAAAAGACTACCTCCCACCGAAATTAATAATGCAAATAAATAACTGATAACATCAATTTGTGGAGAGGTTGCATGACAACTGGAATTTTTATATTTCTGTTGAGATGGCAAGCTGGGAAGCCATTTTTGACAGTTATTTAGCAGTTTTCTGAATTAGATAATATTTGATAAAAATACTGTACTCCTAAGTTTACCTTTAAAAAGTCAAACAAAACTTATAAGGATATGTTATGTTTACTGATAACCACCAAAAAAACCCCACATGTCCTTCAACTGATCCTCTGATATGTGCCTGTGTTGGAAGACTTGGAACACTACTGAGCAAAAAATAAGAGCATATTTTTGATATATAAAATCATACATATGAGTCTCAAATACATTTTTCTAAGTGAAAGGTGCCAAATTTGAAAGGTCACATAGTTTTATTTCAACTACGCTCCAGTTGGAAAAATTAAATAGCAAAATACAAGCAGTGTAGGGTTAGAGTTGACTACAAAGGAACGGAAGAGGAACACTTTGAGCTAATTGGACTGCTCTCCATTATCACTGGGGATGGGTGGATGTCAATCTACACCCTTACCAAAGCTCACAAAGCGCTACACACCAATATCTAACCTACACTTTTTATGAACAAAAAATAGGCCTGTGTAATACTGGGTGTGTGTCACCAATAGTATTTTCCTACCCCTAAGATAAAACAAAGATTAGATAAAGAAACTTTCCTACTCTACATCACATAGTTGATTTTATATTTGGCTTTTAAACCCAGGTCTTTAGGTTCAAAATCCACTGTACCATTAATTATATCAAGTTAAAAGCAATCTATATTATTAAAAAAAAAACTATATTATATGGTATAACTTACTTTATAAAATTTTTCTGAATTTTTCATTGACTTAAAGTACATTTGTATTGGGCAACTTGACAAATGTTTGGGTATTCCCAAATTTTTTTTATAGTAGAAAAAACAGGTTTATGTACTGTTGACTCACAAATGGCTTAAAATGCTAACATCTCATTTAGCATGCATGACACATATTTTTAGGTTAGTATCATTAAATTATTTATCAGGGCATAGTAGTCAAATAGCTTTTACCATTTTACTGAAAGCAGGCTTGTGACATGATAATGTTATATTTAATCATTTAGAAGGGAAAGCTGATGAAAGCAATTTTTCTTTCCATAAAAATTAATTATTTAGTGCATTATTACATTAAAAATAAATCACTGCTTATCTCACTTTAACTTAGCAATTATTATCACACAATTTAAATACTATGCTCCATACTTAATTTGAAAGTTGTTTTTTTCTTCTAAGTTTATGTCTGCTGTTTTTCATCTGTTACTGTGTGCTACCACATCAGATGTTTTATAGTCTGTTAAGCTACAGTGATATTTACATAATTCAAGTTTAAAAGTTAAGTAGGTAGCAAACACATTTTGTTTTAATTTCAGCACAGTTTCTTGTACTTCAAAATAGTTTATTTTAAGGATTACTTTGATTATTATTTTCCCTGTTTCTGAAACATCAGTCATTTGTCCTTATGCCTACCCACCAAATTGTGTGTGTGTGTGTTTGTTGCGAACAAGTAAAATTTGGAGTGAAAAGTAGTGAGCTATTTTAATGAGATAAAAACTCATATCTTGTTAGCTCATCCCTGAAAACACTAGAAAAAAATTTTATTATACAATGATTATAGCAAATGGAATGGGATTCTGAAAGACTATTAACTTACTCTATGAAAACTTATTTTATTTTAAAAAGCAAAACAAAAAAAGGATAGAAATAATACAGAATTTTAAAAAAGAAAAAAAGTAGGGAATTAACACTAGTTAATCTATTGCACATTGTTATCTCAGAACTAGTTCAGGATACAAAAATGATCGAACAATGACAGCACAAACTGTTCTTTTTGATGAACTAAGAGAGATTAGAAATATAGTTATCCAACTAGTGTACATATACATACATAATTTTAGAATCTTTTCACAAATTTATACATGTATGTTGGTAAACATATATAAATTTATGAAAACTTTTTTAGCTAGGGATATAACTCAATGGCATAAGCACCTGCCTAGCAAGCATGAGGTCATAATTTCAACCTCTGATACCAAAAGAAGAAAAAAAATGTGTTAGTATATAAATACACAGAGAAGATTGATTCAATTTCTTTAAGAATTAAAGAAAAACATAAGCAACACTTGGCATGAGATTGGTATTTGTTTTAACTCAATAGTTAGCATTATCCTTCCATTTTTATGATTAAACTTATAAACAAAAATGATGGTATGCTGATAATTTATACAGAAAATGGATACAGTTATAGTGTAAATTGCCAAGCTCATGCTCAGGAAATACACTGAGAGTTGTAGAAACATGCAAGAAAATTTTCTGTGACATAAATTCTTCTTTATCCTAATAAAGATATTCTAAATATATTTTTTTTATTTTTCAATGTAGTCATTACCAATAAACTTGTAATAGCATTACAAGACACTGTGGCTGAGATTTCTTGAAATTAACCTAGACAAGAGAAGGACAAAGGGTACATTTTCCCCTTACTGGCAAGTATGGCAGCTTTTACAGCAGCGCGTCTATGAATATTAACAGTGCTGATTACCGATGCAGTGGATGGTGACGGCTCATTTTCACCAGTCACAGCCCATCACAGAAAGTCCTATTTAGGGACTGTGCCATTGCAAGTCATGGTTCTTGGACACCTTTTAGATTGCAGATTCTTGACACAAAAGTCAATCACAGCGTATTTATAGTGTTTAAGGTCAGTGATTATTGATATGATGGACCATTACGTTTCCAGACCCCACTGACTGTTAGAACTACTGGTCTATTAAAAGGATCTTTCCTTCACTGGCTCGCATACACTGCAGTTCAACTGCTCAGTAAGCTTGCAAAAGAATTGCTAGGCTCTACATATTCATGCTGAAGGAACGTCACCTGATACAGTGATGTTTCTGTGGTTCTACCACTGTTACACCTGAATTTCCTTGGGTCTCTACATTATCCTTATTAAAGATCTGCAATGCTCTATCTAGTTAATTATATTGTATTATGCTATGATAAATATATTTGTAAATTTGTGTTTTAGTTTAGGCTCTCAAACAATGTTTATAAGTCTGTTTATTTTATGTGATTACTATGTTTTGTTTAAAAAGTTTAACTTTTTATAAAATATGCTTTAAAAATAAAGGGAAAATTTGGAGAAAGTTTTGTTGTTCAGCTTTTTCAGAATAATCATCATTGTTCTATTATTCTAAATTATTTTTTCTTACTGCTGCATTTTAGCTATTTCTTATTATGTACAAAAATTGTGTGAAGAGTTTCTATATCTCATTCTTCTAGCTTCTACTTGGATTAATATTTTATATAAAATACATTTATCAAATTTAATCCTAACATTGGCACAAAGCTAATCACTAAAACAGATAGACTCAGTCTTCAGGAGTTTTCGTGCATTGTATTTTCCTCTTTTTTGATGGAGCCCAGAATCATACACACTCTTAGGTATCATGTCTTTTTTTTTCTTTAACCAGCACAGTTCATTAATGTTTTCTTGTCTTTCAAGACTTCAACGTACCTTCTAACTAGTTATATTTTTAGAATTCTGCTCAATTTTGGCTTGTCTAGCTCAAAATTAAATTGAAATAATTCATTTATGGGAAAATATTTCTTGGTGCATTATTTCAGGAGTTACCTGATGTGCGTTCATATTCCCGGTGACAATGACTTTACTCGTGGGATTACTAATGGTGTCTGTCAATATTACCCACCTTTAAAAATATTTCAACATATTTTTGAAGAATTAGTTTGAGACTATGCAAGTATTTTCTTTCAGGTTGAACTTTCACCTATTCATTTTCACACCCATTGGAAGATACTGGTTGGAGCAATAATGGTTATGTTAAAGTAAAAGTGGTTTTCCTTTTGATTCACTTCTACATTTATTTACTGACATTCAATCCTAAGGAAGAGTTTTCACCTTTCACTTCTACAGTTATTTTTTTCAGCTTTTTGTGTCATTATGGACTTAAACATATTTTGGTGGGGAGGTTATCATACAACATACCGATTTTATTTTCAGATTATTCATATTTTGGCCACTGGGGATTCTAAAGTCATTTCTGGTACATTTTGTATATGACTATATGTTTTTATACACCATTATTTTCTGGCATCACAAGTTCTCCTATTTAATATTTTTATTTTATTTGCCCAGGCCTAGAATCAATCAGTTTGACAAGAACCTTTGATTCCTTTGATTAGAAAATTCTACTTAGGAACTATGTTTTTTTGAGCTTAGTGTACACATTAATGTGTTATAATTGATTGTTATATATATGTTATTTATAACATATATATATGTAACATATTGCTATATATAATGTGTTATAACTTGTTACATGATTTATTTATTTATTTTGAATTCTCCAGTTTTCTAAATGTAATTGATACAGATTCAGAAATATTCAGTATTCCGTTAATAATAGACTCACTGAGTTACTTGAACATGAGATCATATGCATCATTCAAGTCAATATCAAGAGCCAGAAAAAAGCTGATAAGAAAACTCATCCATCAGAATCATCAAAAGGAAGTAAGCCTTTTCCCTCACTGAAAGTTTCAGGATACATAAATTGAGCTCCTTGTCTTTTATGCAAAACATAAGATATTTTCTTTTGATGGGTTTTTCTATGAATATATTTTGGGAGTCACAAAATTAAATGCATGATTATAAGCAAGCATGTACTTTCTATTACTGAACTCAACATAGTAGCAATAAAGGCACAGTCAGTACTTGTGGCAAAAAGGTCAGGGACAGCACCCTCCCTGCTGAAGGAGGAGTAGCATATTCTTGCCATGTATGTCCCTAACCTCCTGGCACTGGGCTGCTCTATCCATCTCATTTATACACAGAATTTACAAAAATCTTCTTAAAATTTTTAATGTTAATACCTAAGCAAAAGTACCTAGGCAACCATTAAAAATAATATATTAAATGCATCATTATCGTTCTAAAACAAAATTTCATATTCCATGTTGACCAGAAAGAGCCATTCATTCCCACAGATCCTATAACAAATTACACTTGCAGGCATGCATACATTATTTGACATAATATTTTCTGTACTTATATATAAAAACAGTGAGTCAGAGTTGATAGCACAAATTCCATCCAGCACCACAGGTTTTGTTACAGTCTATTTGCTTTCCTTATGCAATCTTTTCCAGCAGCAGTTTCTGAATTTACACTTCATATCTTTGTGAGAAAGAAATTTGCTAGCAAAATTTGACATATGTGTAGCATCCTTTTCATCTTTAATTTTACACTGTTGCTTGAGGCTTTGAACCATCTAATTATAAAGGGAAAATACACACTTCATGTTCAGTCATTGTGCAACCAATTGTTTCAAACTGAGTGGCTTAAAAACTATTCTTTTAAGTCGCCATATTCTGTGGATAAGTTACCTGGATGCAACTGAGTTGAGTACTTTTGACTCAGGGTACCTCCCAAGATTCCAATGGAACCACACTCATTACAGGTTCTGTAACATAAGTCTCACATATTAGCTCTCTCTGAGCTAAGTTTCAAAACTCTGCTTCTCACGATCCTCATGTGGCTATTGGAAGGTTTCATGATCTTCCAACTCAATCACGAAGCTGCTGGAAGGATGCAGGATTTTGTAGACTATTAACCAGTGATATTCAAAGCATAATTTCATTTCCATTTAAGCAAAAGCTCTGAGACAAAAGAAAGAGATCACAGAATTTTATTAACAGAATTTATATTTCATTACACTTTTGCCATATATTATATAATACACATAAGTTGTATTTTAAATTAAGACCACAGTTCAGTGGAGGGTGTTAATAAGGGCATAGAACCCAGATGTTCTATGAGGGCTGTATTCAAGATTCTTTACTACAAACAACTTGGTGTTCCATGGTTCATGTTTATTTCAAATAAAAAATATATTGTCTTCCTTCCAAGTTCCTGAAAATTCTAGACCATTGAAAGACAAGAACCATGTCAACTCAGGTTTCGGTATTCACAAGGCAATATAGAGTTTTTTATTGTTTTTTTTTTTTTTTTTTTTGGACCGGGGATTGAACTCAAGATCTTGTGCTTGCCAAACAGGCACTTAAGCCACTGAGCTAAGTCTCTGGCCCTAAAAAGATATCTTAAAGTTGATTTATTTATTTATTTACTTATATAAGAATATGATACCAAAAAGAAACCTGGAAATATCAAAAGAATGATGAGCATTAGAAATACTAACTTTGAGGGAAAATGTGCAAGATAAATTCAATCATTTTAAATCTTTATAAAGGAAAACTGAATGTCTAAATCAAAAATTACATAACATAATATTTTATGGTTGTGTATGTGGGTGTATGTATATTATCCTGCACCCTAGGGCAACCACAAATGTTACAAAGCAATGGACTTTAGCTAATAAACCAAGAATAAAAATAGAGGTAAATATTAAAGGAAAAAAATGTAGAATTTTTTAAAAAAGAACTAAGAATAAACAGAATAAATAACAAATAGAAAGCAACTAGCAAAAACTGTAGTTATAACCTGTCCTTCCCCGAAGAATTCAGGAGCCTGGCCCCTCCCCCTACATTGTGGGCCAGGTCATTAGAGGAACTTCAATCATGCAGTAAGATCCCAACTAGGGCATGCACAATGGACACACAAGACTAGTAGGATGGAAAAACCTGAAATACAAGCTATCAGGTGGTAAGTTATGTGAACCAGCATTGGGTTTACAGACAAAGACAAATGGAACAGAAGCAGGTGGGTGGGGCTGTCCTCTGTTCTTTAAATTCAATTGTTTTGCTTCACCTTATGTCTTGGTTACTTTTCATTCTTTGGGACAAAATAACTGATGCCCAAAGTGAGGCAAGGGAAGGTTTATTTCTTACGGTTCTTGGAGGTTTCAGTTCAGACTCAGCTAGCTCCAAGGCAGAATGGCATGGCAGGGCAGCCGTTCATGGCCACTGCAAACAGCAAGAGCAAAAACAGCAAAAGAGTGAAAACACGCCTTTTCCTGCTCTTACACTGCATGCAGGCTCTAACCCTGCTTGGGTGTATCGCTCACACTACCAATCCCAGTGCTAAACAAAGAACCAATCATGAATGACAGATTCAACCACATCCATGATTGCATGAGGTTTCGAGGGACCACCTAGACACAAACCATAATGCTTCTTTTATTTTTGTTTTTATCTTACTTTCTTTTCCTTTTTTCTCTTTTTTTGTCAAGTTTTTCCTTGTCTTTTTTTTTTGGTCTTTTTTCTTTATTTTCTTTCATTTTCTCTTTTGTTTTTTCTGTTTTCTTAATAGCTGGGGAGAAGTTCAGCCAGAGTAAATTAATCCCATCCTACAAATTCAGACACTAAGGTTAGATAATGTCTCAAATACTCCTTAATTTTTCTTTTCTACCTTCTCTAGTTCTCCAAATCTTATGTGATCATCCATTGTCTTCCACTCTTGCTTTTACTTCCTTTCTAGTTATCCCTGTTTTATACACTATCTTCCCTAAATTTCCCCATTACAGGAAGAAAAACATTCTGCCAAGTGGAAACAATTTGTATACAAACACCTAAATTAAGATCAGTTCTGTCATATAATTATAGATTTTGCTACTATGGTCTAAGCTACAACATCAAGTTGCCACAGTTTGCCAATTTCTAAATTGTGTTCTATGATATCATTATTGCTAATTGTCCTACTATAGCTAGGATGTCTTATCTGTTGCAATTAGTTGTTCTCCCTTGAATAACAATACTGGGAAGTTCTAAAGTAATAACCTCACTACAAAGCCAAACAGATAACAACATCTCACTATTTGTGAATTGGAAACATAAGATCTTAGGACAGACACAAAACAGGAATCTCCTACAAGCAGAAGATATCCTTGAAGAACAGACTTTTTCTAAAGAGTTCTTGATACTAGTGATATTGCTACTTACCATCAAAATGCACAAGGATCATCATAGAAAACAAAATTAAAAATTTTTTTAAATAGCAGATGACAAGAAGAAGCAAAGTGCAACCTCAGACTTCCAGCCTATCCCAAAAAAGTTCAAAAGATATCAATACAGAAAAATTTCTGAAATGACAGCAAGTGAAGAAAAGAAATAAATCCATCAGGTTATAAGGAAAATGAGATCAGAAATAATCTCTCAGGTTAAAAAAAAAAGAAATGTCAACCATAACAAAAGAATTATTCACAGTATCTAGAAAGACATAAATAAAAAATAGTATAGGAAAATGATGGAAACCTTAAATGAAAAACAAAGAGAAAAATAGAAACAGATTCAAAGAGATAGCCTGGAAATTAAAATTTCCTTTAAAGCCAGGGAAAATTCCTTAAAAGAAATTGAAGACAGATTTTCAAACCTTGAAGATAAGATAGCAGATAGTGATCAAAAAAGGAAAGCTTTCTTAAAAATAACAAGAGACCAGGAAATAGCAACTCAAAAGCTGTATGAAGATGCAAAGAAAAACAATGTAAGATTGATAGGTGTTGATGAAAAAAGCAGGAGTAAATACAAATGACATAAAACGCTATTCGCAGGAATAATAGCAGAAAATTTCCAAGTAAAGGAACAGAATCTGACAAACAAGTAAGAGAGGCATATAGCTCTTCAAACAGCTATAATGAAAATAAGTCTACACACAAACATATAATAATCAAGGTCTCAAGAATTCAGCATAAAAACAGAATAATTAAATGTGTGAAAGAAAAGAAACATTATCTGTCAAGGAAACCCCACTAGAATCACAGCCAACTTCTCAACACAAACACTGAACAGAAGAAGGGATTGGAATAAGTATTTCAAATTATGAAAGAAAACAACTTCTAATCCAGATTGATGTAACCCACAAAACTATCTTTCTAATTTAATGCAGAAATAAAATATTTCCATGACAAAGAACAACTGAGGAAATTCCTGACCACCAAAACAACCCTACAAGGAGTACTGTAAGATATTCTAGATAGAGATAAAAATGACCACAGTTCCATGGAAAACAACAGAAAGAAATCACTAGTCAGGAAAAACAGTTAAACAGAGGAAAAAGCAGGGAACCAACAATAGAAAAATAACATGACAAAGATAATTCAATATGTTTGTTATAACCATCAATGTAAATGGCTTCAATTCACCAATGAAAAGAAACAGATTGGTAGAATGAATAAAGAAACAATTTCCAACAATATGCTGTATACAAGAAATACATTTAACTCAAAAAGAAATTCATAGATTGAAAGTCAAAGGATGAAAAACAATGCTCCATGCAGCAGACATGCAGAAAAAAGCAAGCATAGACATCCTATTTGCACATAATGTGAGCTTCAACCAAGTATAGTCAAAAGAGTGAAAGAGGATCACTACATACTTGTTAGGGGAAAAATTCAAGAGGAAAATACAAGGATCATAAATACAAATGTACCAAATATGGGAGCAACCAACTGTGTAAGACAAATATTGATAGATGTAAAAATCTAGTAACAACACAATTGTAACAAGGGACATTAACAACCCATTGTCACAAAGACATAGATTACATAGATAAAAATCTGCAAGCAAATAAAAGAACAAATCAAACCTGTGAACAAATGGACTGAGTAAGCATTTACAGAGTGTTCCACCCCACAACCTCAGAACACACATTCTTCTCAGCTGCACATAGGGAATTCTCTAAAATACGTCACACAATCCTCCCATAGAACATACTTAAGTAAATGCAAAAAACTGCATATTATCTAACCACTGTGCAATCAAATTGGAAATTAATGACAAAAGAAACTGCAAAAACTCCATAAACACATGGAAATCAAATAACACCATCAAGCACAATCACAGATGAAATTAAAGGAAAAATTAAATTCTATGTACAATTAAACAAAAATACTGATGCACCATACAAGAACCTGTGGGAAGTAAAAAAGTATGCCTAAGAAGGAAATTTATAGTGGAGAATTCTCACATCAAGAAAACAGAATGAGAACAAATAAACAACCTGATGCCACATCTCAGGCTTCTTGAAAAAGAAGAGCAAGTCAAGCCCAAAGTTCATTCAAGGGAGGAAAATATAAAGATAAGAGGAGAAATTAACGAAATAGAGACTAACAAAACAATACAAAGAATTAATGCATCAAACAGTTGGTTCTTTGAAAGAATAAATAAAATTGATAACACACCTTGCCAAAATAATGCAAAAAAAGGGAAAGAAAAACTCAAATTCATGCAATGAGGAAAGAAAAGAATGAAATCACCACAGATCTTGCGGAAATTCAGAAGATCATCAATACCCACTTAAAAATCTTTATTCGCATGACATGGAAAACACAAAAGAAACGAAAACATTCCTAGAAATGTATAAATTACCAAAGTTGAACCAAGAAGGTATAACAATTCTGAATAACTTAATATCAGTTAATGAGATTGAAAACATAATTAAAACTGACCAACAAAGAATAACCCTGTTCCTGATAGATTGACAACTAAATTTCACAAGAAATTTAGAGAAAATTTAATGTCATTGCTCCTGAAACTCTTTAATAAAAAGGAAATGGAAGCAATTTTCCTTGACTCATTCCTAAAGGCAAATATTATCCTGATATCAAAACCAGAGAATACCCAACTGAAAAAGAAAAGTGCAGGTAAATGTCCCTAATAAAAAATCCTCAATAAAATACTCACACACAGAATGAAGTAAATTATTAAGAAGATTACACATTATGACCAAGTGGGATTCACCCCAGGAATAGAGAGGTGGTTTAACAACTGTAAATCAATAGATGCAACACACTATAACAACAGAGCCAAAGACAAAACCACATGATCATTTCAACAGATGCATAAAAAGCTTTTAATAAAGCCCAACCCTCATTCATGATTAAAAACTCTACAGAAAATCAGAATATATGGCCTTTACCTCAAGCTAATAAAAGCCATTTATGACAAACCAACAGCCAGCATCATACTGAATAGACAAAAACTTAAAGCTTTCACTCTAAAATCAGGAACAAAGACAAGGATATCCACTATCACCATTCCTATTCAATAGAATTCTGGAAACATTAGCCAAGGCAATTAGACAAGGGAGATAAATTAAAGAAATAAGGGTAGGAAAAGAACTTAAATCGTCATTATTCACAGATTACATAATGCTCTATACAGAAGACCCCAAAAACTGCACCAAAAAACTTCTCAAGTTAATAAGTAAATTCAGTAGAGTAGTTGAACATAATGTCTACACTCAAAAATTAGTAGGATTCTTGTACACAAAAAACAGACTTAAGAGAAATTAGGAAATATTACCTTTCACAATAGAATCTAAAAAACTGAAATATTTAAGAATTAATCTAACAAGGGAAGTAAAAGATCTATACATCAAAAATTACAGTATTCAGAAAGAGGAGATCAAAGAAGATATCAGAAAACAAAAAGATAATCCTTGTTTATGGATAGGAAGAACCAACATTGTGAAAATGACCATAGTCTCAAAACTATTACACAAATTTAATACAGTCCTGATCAAAAGACCATTAGCATACCTCACAGATCCAGGGAATATACTCCTTAAATTCATTTGGAAACTGAAGAGACCTAGAATAGCAAAGGTAATACTGGGCAACATAGGCAAGGCAGGAGGTATCATAATGCCTAATTTGAAATTATTCTCCAGAATTAATGTGATAAAAACTTCATGGTATTGGCAAAAAATCAGACCCGAGGGATCAGTGGAACCAATTAGTAGAAGCAGACACAACTATAAACACACTCAGCCACCTCATCTTTTACAAAGGGTTCAACTATATTCCCTGGAAGAAAGATAGCTTCTTTTTTAGATGGTGGTAGAAAAACTGCTTTCCACATGTTGAAGACTTAAAACTAGATCCATGCATATCATCATGCATTAAACTAAAATCAAAATGAATTGAAGATCTAAATATTAAAACAGAAATACTAAAACTACTGGAAGAGAAAATAGGTAGAAATCTTGATGATATAAAAGCAGGCTGAGAGTTCATGAACAAAACCCAAACTACATGGAAGATTTTTCAAAAAAATAAACAACTGGAATCTGACCTTATGAAAAAAATTTCACACTTCAAAAAAAAAATCACCAACAGAATGAATAGGCAACACACAGAATGGGAAAAAATTTTAGCCAACTCATGCTCAGATAAAGCACTTCTATTTAGAACACAAAGAATTGAAAAAAATCGGGCCTCCCCCTGACCCAAAGTCTCAGTCCCATAATGAGCATCTGAGATGAGTAGATAGTTCTGAGATGAAGAAGTACAAATGACAAAAAATATGTAAAAATGTTCAACATCTTTGATCACTGAAGAGATGCAAATTAAAACA